>SNVD02000935.1:0-13868 GCA_013180625.2 Boswellia sacra | reverse complement strand
CCGCAGCGAGACAATGGCGACGAAGGCCGACAATTAGAGTGCGCGGCCGACGAGTCGGTCGGGCCGATCTGATCGGCCGATCGGCGCGCCGACCGCGCCGACGGAGCCCATAATTGAATCAGCGCGACACTGGGCCCGAGCGGCGCGCGGCCGTCGAGTCGCGCGGGCGCCCAGCCGAAGCTCACCTGCCGACGGCGGCGGCGGGGCGGCGGCGGCGGCGCCGCATCAAAGCGCAGCCGCCGCGCGAACCTGTTGAACTTATCGCGCCGACTTGGCAAAGCAAACAGTGCGCTCTGGTTCCGGCGCCGGCGCAAAGGTTAGCCTGGCGAGTCGGCCGATCGCGAGCGCGCCAACGAGCGTGCGATATCTTTATTTGAGTCAGGAGAAAGAAAAAGAAGCAGAGCCCGCGTTGGAGATCGAGATGAGCGCGGGCCGGCCACTTAATGAATGGAGCGCGTTTGCGTCCACCACCACTAGGGCCGAGCGGCGCGCGTCCAACTAATCAGCTAATTGAACGGAACTCAAAGAGAGCGACTTGTGCGCTGGAAACATCAATCTCGGTATCGCACACACTCACACACACGCGCGCGCACACAATGGCGGCGCGCCATTTACCTGACTGCAGGTGAGCGACTGCCAATCACTGGTTAATGTTAATCAGGCGGGCCGGCGCTGTGTCGGTCGGTCGGTCGGTCGGTCGGTCGGTCGGTCGGCTGGCGCAATTTCGGCGCTGCGCTCGAGTCGAGTTGGCGAGTGCGCGTCCACAAGCGAGCGGAACGAGCGAGATGGACTCGGACGAGCAGGCGAATGAGACGCAGATCGGGCGCAATGTTGACCGGCGGCGGCGGCGATTTGGAGAAAAATGAGCGCGCGCTCGAGTTGGCGGCCAAATGAATTCAGGATTCCGAATTAGAATTCGCCGCGATCTAAATCATAATAATGATTCACACAGACGCAGACACACACACAAAGTGGGCCGACATTCTCGTGCGAGCGAGCGAGTGAGTGTGAAACATTGGCTCTGAGCGCCGCGAGCACCGCGACCGGCGCCTCCACATCACTCACGCGCGCCCGCGTTGCGTCACTCGCACGCCGGCGCTCATCATTCACTCCGACGGCGGCGGCGGCGGCGGCGGCGCCAATCGTGCGGCTCGGCCGCGCTCGCGTGTGCGCCGATCGAAATGAGAAGATGAAGCCATCAGGGGGGCGGGCGCGAGGTGCAAATTGCCGGCCGACCGCCGAGCGGACGCGCCGAGCGGCGCTCTGGATGCGCTCTGGACGCGCTCTGGATGCGACGCTCGCCGGGTCGCGCGCGCCCGCGAGTCACAACATTTTCCCATTCAACAGGTGCGAGCGCGCCGGCCATCGTTCACGCGACGCGTCGCTGTTTGTTTTGGGTCGCCCGCACGCCAGTCGCTCGGTCGGTCGGTCGGTCGCTCGCTCGTCTGGTCGCTCGTCCGGTCGGCCGTCCGGTCGGCCGTCGCTCGCTCGCTCGCTCGCGAGTCGCACAGCTGATCTGGAACGCGCTCGAGTGGCCAATCGGCGGCCTCGTCGTCGCGCTCGTCAATGATGAAATATTGCGGCGCGCGGATGAGCCCAAAGTGCGCGCTCAGAGTGGCCCGGCCGACTCGAAGATCTTGTGAGTGTGAGTGTGTGACGCAAGTGTGACGCTGGCTCGACGACCACACACAAGTACACACTCAGTGTGTGTGTGTGCGAGCACACAATGGCCGAGTGACACGAGAACAAAGTTTCAGGTGTCGTGACTGCGCCGGCGCAGCTTGACGCTCGCACTCGGCGCTCGAGCCGATCGGCCGGCGACGAGCAGAACAATGGCGCCCGTCGGCGTCATATTTGCGCGCGGCCAAGCACACGATTTGCATGTCTCAGCGCGCCGAGCGCTGGACGACCACGAGCGCCGCTCAGCGCACGCCGCGCCTGACAGCGATCCAGATCAGCGCGCGCGCGCGTCATCGTTGCGCAACCGTCGGCGCGCTGACGCAATCGCCTCACCTGGAGAAGCGCTCGAGTGGGTCGCGGCCCGCGACCGAGCGCGAGTTTGCGGACGACGAGCGCGACCACATCGACAGGTTGATAAATCGGCCGATTGTTTGCGCGCCGGATGTCGCGCGGCTCCGCTCGCAGGCGCGCAATTCATTAATCTTTGCGGCGCTCGAGAGTTTGTGTGTGTGTGAGAAATGCTCGTCGAGTCGGGCGGCCGGACGAGTCGGACGGCTAACGAGCGGCCGCCGGTGAGCTGGGGCGCGAGCGCGCAAACTATATGCCAGTCATGCGGGCGCTCTCGGACTTGCGAGGGGAAAATTGGAACCAAGTTTATGGATTTCAAGCTCGTCGTGAGAGATGCCAAAGACGACCACGACGACGACGACGACGACGACGCCCACTGAGTTGCGTAAGCGGCCCGCGCACTCGAGTCGGCGGCGGCGACGGCGAGAAACAGTCGCGAACATGAGACGACAAATAAGTCGACAGTTGTCGGGGGTGTGGTGGCCCCGGGTCGCTGTTGGCGGCGTCGGCGGCGCAGGTTGTGGAGCCGATGGAATTATTTATTGGATTTCGAGTTGCGGCTTTTCAAGTCGAGGAGGAAACGACGGCTGGCGGCTGGCCACAGTCGCTCAATAGTCGACTACTCGACTCGAGAGTTCACCTGTCGCGAGCGCCGAATCGCCATGTTTTGAGAAGAGAAGAAGAAGCAGAAGAAGAAGAAGAAGAAGAAGAGGCCGCCGTGGTTGCCACGATCGATTGATCTGACTGTTTGTTCGCCCGTCGGTTTGTTTGTTTGTGGTTTTTTGCCACTTTTAACACGCTCATTGCGGCCTTTTCTCGCCAAGTCGACTCGAGTCGAGTCAAGCGAAACCAGTTTGCCGGTCGCCCGTCGTCGCCGTCGTCGAGTTGCGCGACCTGAGCGAGCGAGTCCAAGACGCAGGCTCGCGAGTTTATTATTGTTGTGTTATTGTTTTGCCAGAAAGGAAATTTTCTCGCCGGCGGCCAGCGGGCCGATCGCTTTCGCACTTCCTCTTCATCATCTCTCTCTCTCTCTCTCTCTTGTCTCTCTCTCTCTCGAATCGCCTTAAAATCTGGACGCGACAAAATGGCCGCCCGGGTTCCGAGCGGGCGGCCGAAGAGCCGTCGAGGGAGCGGCCAGTCTGTGGCAGAGTGGCGCGCTCCCGTAAAGCGCGCCAGGATTTGGGATTGTTAAAGGGGCGCGCGTGTGCGTTAATTTCGAGCTCAGGTGTGTCGGCGGCCGACGTCAGCCGCCGCCGTCAGCCGCCGTCGCCAGACGACAACTCGCTGCTCGGCCGGCCCCGATTTTCCTCCTCGTATGTCACATCACGCGCGTCTGCCATAAAGCCCCCGCCTCAAGCCGACCTTAGGCCGCCCTAATACCCCCCCCCCCCCCCCCCCTCCCCCCCCCGGCGACAGTGTGAGCGGCCTTTTAGTCGCGCGCACGTAATCCGCCCGCATGCTGCCAGCTGCGTCGTCGTCGTCGTCGTCGTCGTCGTCGTCGTCGGCGTCGCTCAATAAATCGCTTTCTAGTGGCGAGCCTATAAGCAGTAGCAGACGTCCGCGAGTCGGCGGGCAGAAAAAGAAGAGTGCGCCCGCGCGCGCTCGCTCAATGGGCGCCAGTCAGGCGAAGCGCCGCCCCACTCCGGCCGCCGAGACGCCAACTAGATTAGATCACGCGCACCGGTGAGCCTGCGCACCGCGCGGCTGCGTGCGCCTGTCCGCTCGCCCGCTCGCCCGCTCGCCCGCTCGCCCGCACGCCCGCCCGCAGGCCAACCCTTGCGCGCGCCCCACAGGGGCCGCTTTATAGGCAGCGGCGCCGACTCAAGGTGGCTCATATCGAACGCGGTGGGGGCGCGGCTCGGCGCCGGCCACTTCCGCGCCACTCGGTGCAAGCCAACAATTTGCGGGCCGGGCCGCACGCCGAGCAGCGAGAACACAAAGCAAACAAAACAACGGCCTGGCTGCGGCAGACTCGCGACACACTCGAGATGTCGACCGCGCGACCGGCGAGTGCTTGAGAATAAATAACAATCATAAATAATAACGAGTCGCCGCTCGAAGGGTTGGCCCATTGGCGGCGGCGGCGGAACTGAGCGATCGGCGCCGCGCTCACAGTCGCCACTCGGGCGGCGCACTATACTCGCGACTGCGGGGTCCAAGAACCGGCGACCACACGACGATGATAGGATGAGAATGACGACCGGCGAGCAGTCGACGAGCAACTGGACGCTCATCTGATTCAGGTGACGCGCTCGCTTGCGCAAGCTCGAGCGAGGCCCGGGTAACGCCCACCGAGCGCGTTTTCGACTCGGCGGCGGCGGCGGCGGCGGCGGCGGCGGCGGCGGCGGCGCGCAAGTGTCGCTGCTCAAGTCTCGAGCGCGCGCTCGCCTGCGATAAGTGCCGACGGTGGTCGCAAATCAATCGATTGGCGTGCGATCGGACGCAAAGAAGTGGGAAAGAAGGCGACTCGGCCGCGCGTCGCCCACTTCTTTTCGTGTCCGCCGGCCGCTCGCTGGCAAAACAAACGCGCGCTCACCTGTTGCAGTGAGTGGCGACGGCCGTGCGATACTCGCGCGCCTCTGAGACGTTCGCCGGCCTCGACTCGGGCGGCCGACTCTGCACGCGAGCGCCCGCTTTGCAAGTGCGCCGACGGCCGCGCCGAGGTGTTGATTCGATTTGCGTCCGGCTGATTGCGTAATTAGCCTCCGGCTGGCCGTCGACGGGCGCGCCGAGCGGCCGGGCCCGCCGATCGAGTTTCCTGTCCGGCGCATTGTTGCGCGCGAACAAATCAATCCCGAGATCCATTTCGCGCCCGCCGTTTGCATCGGCCGCTGGAGGCGATGAGTGGCGGCCCATTGTGGACTCGCGCGGCGTCTCCCCGATGCGGGCAGGCGCGCGTTGCGCAACGCACAGGTGATTCAGAGAGCGAGCGAGCGAGCGGGCGAGCGCGGCCAAACAAGAGCGCCTGACTAATGAGAGCCTTCGGGCCGGTCGGCGCTGGCTGGCGGCGGCTGGCGGCGGCGGGCGCATCCTCGTGTCCAGTCGGCCGGCTGCGAGTGAGCACTCAGCTGTGCCGAGAGTGCTCGCGCAAGGTACAAATCAAATAAAGGCCGTGAAGAGGCCGGCGCCATTCTTGCGCTCGCTCATTTTCATCGATCAATCTGGCGATTGTGTGGCGCTCGAGTCGGCGCTGGCTAAACTGCACCGCCAATTTGCGCTCCAGCGAGCGCGCCCCGAGAGCAAGGAAATTGCATCTGTGTGCCTTGTGTACATTGATTTCGCATGACGCAAGTGGCGCCCCGGCCGACCGCTCGCCGCTCGCCGCTCGCCCCTCGCCGCTCGCCACTCGCCGGCGGCGCCACAATCGCACGCGAGCGCGCGACACAAAGGCCACAGGTGAACCATTTAATTTGGCGATCTTCGCCTCGGCTCTCACTGTTGTGCGCGGCGTTGTGGTCGTGGTAAACGTCGTGCTCGTGGACGTCGTCGTCGTCGTCCATTATCGGGCCGAGCGCTGCGATGCAAACTGCAGTTGGGCCGCCGCCGCTCTTGACTTAATTTCCATATCAACGCTGACGGAAAGATTGCGCAACGCGCGATGTCAATGCGCTGATTGGAATCTACGCGAGCCGCCGCCGCCGCCGCCGCCGCGCCGAGCCAAAGGAGCGCGCCGACACTCGGCGGCGTAATCTGGGCGCCCGCATCTCAAGCGGCGGCCGGCCTTTTGTCTCGGCGGTGTCGGCGCTTGCGGCCGGTGTCAGCGCTTCTGCACAATAAGCAAATGCTCGAGTGGCGCCAGTTTGTGGGCTGCGGTCGGCCAGGTCGTAAATAAACTCGCCCGCGCGCTCGTGTGTGTGTGTGTATATATAAGCGTGAGTGCGGCTCAGTTAATTGGCGCCAAATCTAACAAGTGGTCAGCCTGGCCCACTCGCCGCCCCCTTGTAAACTGCATTATTTACATAATAAGCAAGCCAATCAGTTCACCTGGCGGCGGCGCGCAACTCGGCCGCCGCGGCGATTGTTTGTCGCTGGCCGGCGAGCGAGCGCGCCACCGACTCGAATCTCGACAACGACGACCACGACACGACTCTTCTTTCTCTCTGTTTGATTGGTCAATACTTTCGCGGCGTCGGCGTCTTTGTTTGCTCGTCGTCGTCGTCGTCGTCGTCGTCGTCGTCGTCGTCGTCGTCGTCGTCGTGGTCGTGGTGGTGCTGGTAGATGTCGACGACGGCCTGAGGGCTGGCCGGCGCGACTCGAGCGCCGGCCGCCCGCTCGCGAAAGCAGAACAACAGAGTCAATTGTTTCAGACTTCTCGCTCCTACGCCTCGGTCGGATGTGTGAGCCCAGACGCGCGGACGCGCAATCAATTGCGCAATCTTGTGAGTGCTCGGCGGCAAATTGTTTTATTCTCGTCGTCGTGGTCGTCGTGGTCGTCGTTTTTCTCACCTTTTCCTCCCACAGATCGCCGAGCGAACGCCACCACCAAGAGGCTGACTTTTTGGCGTGCTCACGGCGCCGCCAAACTGCCGAGCGGCCGAGCGAGCGCAAGGAACCAGTCCATCAGGAATCAATCCCTGCACACGAACAAGACCGGCGTGCCTCTAGTTGTGGATGTTGCGCAACAACAATCCCTCTCGGTCGGCTCTCAGGTGAGCCAATTAAAGTCGTGCGCGCGTCTGCCTCCCAGAGGCGCGCGCTCGCCAAGTGCCAGCCGATCGCCGCTCGCGGCCAGCCAATCGCCTCTTGACGCTTCTTGAGTGAGGCTAAAATTGATTCCGATTAATTTTGATCGCCTCTCAAAAGTGTTTTGTCACGCTTTTGCACCTCAAAGTGGCCTCGACCACAAGCCCACACTCATCACTGCAACTCGTCAATGGCCAATAGCCGGAGCACGCGAGTCGCGCCCAACAAGCGCGCCTAAATTTAGGCTCAAGGCCTGGCGAGACTTTTCCGGCCCCCAAGTGCCACAACTGCAGGCCTAAGCTGACTGGTGCAGAAAAGTTGTCCAAAATGGCGCCACTTTTTCAAATTCACGCGCTCCAAAAGCGTGCGCATGTTCAGAGTTCGCGCAAGGTTCCGGACCCAATGGGAGCGCTCGCATTGTTTGGCCACAAACAGCAGCGCTGGTTGAGACTCACTCTCAATCAAAATATCATCTCCGACTTATTATATATATATCTCTCTCTCCACCCTGACCATCTCCACCACCAACATCATCAACAACAACAACAACAACAACAGCTCCACAACCACCCGGACCGCCAGCATCAGCGCCCCGTCGCCAACTGGCGCGACCATTGGCAAACAGCAACACCAGATCATCTGCATCAACTCGCGAAAACAGCAACATAATCACTAACAACGATAGTGAGCGATAGCAGCGTCAACAACATCAACAACAACAACCACATCATCAATAACAGATCCCCACATCATCAGCGGACATGTCTGACAAGGGCGACACCGACACAGAGAACACCATCGCCAATGACCTGGTGGTCACCAAATACAAGGTGGCCGCCGAGATTGTCAACAAGGCGCTGGCAGCCGTCGTCGAAAAAGCGGTCTCTGGTGCTAGTGTTATGGAGCTCTGTGAACTCGGTGACAATATAATAACATCCGAAACGGGCAACATTTTCAAGAAGGAAAAAGATATGCGCCGTGGTATTGCCTTTCCAACCTCAATCTCGATCAACAACTGTATATGCCACTTTTCGCCAGCTCGATCAGACCCAGACTTAAGACTCAAGCATGGTGATCTCATCAAAATCGACATGGGAGGCCACGTGGACGGCTTCATTGCTGTCGTTGCTCATTCATTAATTGTTGACGCAACACCAGAAAACCCGGCCACAGGACCCGCTGCCGACGCCATTCATGCCGCTTATCAAGCGGCCCAAGTCGCCTTGCGACTAGTTATTCCCGGTGGTGAGAATGATGTTGTCACGGACTCTGTACAAAAAGTAGCTGAATCTTACAAGTGTAAACCTGTCTCTGGAATGCTCTCCCACGAGCTCAAACAATTCAGGATAGATGGAGACAAAACTATCATCCAGAATCCCAATGAAGCGCAGAAGAAGAATCACGAAAGTTGTGAGTTTGAAGTTAACGAAGTTTACGCCGTCGACGTATTAATATCAACCGGCGAGGGTAAAGGACGAGAAGTTGATTCTAAGGCAACCATCTATAAGAAGACAGAAGAAACCTACCAGCTCAAGTTGAAGGTATCTAGAGCATTATTAAGTGATGTCGATAAGAAATTTGGCGTGATGCCTTTTGCTCTGAGATATTTCGAAGACGAGGTCAAAACCAAGATGGGTCTCAAGGAGTGCCTCAACCACAAATTGATCGAACCTTTCCCTGTGTTGCACGAGAAAGATGGTGAGTTTGTGGCACAGTTCAAGTTCACAGTTTTATTGATGTCAACTAGGTCACATAAAATAACTGGCTTGCCGGTCGACATGGCTGCTTATAAGACAGAGCACAAGATCGAAGATGAGTCAATCTTGAAACTGCTGCAAGGCAGTAATCCAACCGCGAACAAAAAGAAGAAGAAGAAGACCGCCAAAAAGGCAATTAACGAGGCCGCCGCTAAACTGGAGGCCACGACAATCTCTGCTAAATAAACGGGATAGGAGTACTTTGTTCATTTAGCGTTTGTTTTTAAACACTCGAGAGTGTTTTTCTCTTCTTCAGTTGTTGTTGAGCGAGTCTCGTCCGTTCTGCGACACGTGTTAGTGGAGTTGATCCTGTTTCTCGAACTATTTTTGTCTGAACCGAGAAGGACAGAGAGAAGAGCAGCGATATGCCCCGTCGTCGATCATTGAAACTGTTCTTCCAAAAAAGATCTGGCGTGTTTACGCATATATTTGTGCGTTGTACAATCAGTCTGTGGCTTCCTGAATAGTTATCGAGATCGATGAGTTTAGTAGCAAGAAAAAATTGAACTTAGTGTAGTAACAGGTGAAGACCATGGAGATGGATCGAACCTCGATATCAATGTTGTGTGCGCCTGCCTATCTTATGGAAGCTCATGTGTTTAGGGCCGTACTTGCGGAAAGACTTGACACTCTAGGCGCAGCACCTAGCTCCTTGTAGATAACTCTCTTCCCGGTTCTAAGTCTAGGCTTATGTACGAACTGGTATGCTTCACTAGAATTCTACACTCGACAGGATCGTTAGTCATGTCATATTTGAGATAGGACTCCTGATTATTGACTCACACGATCTAGTCTTTTGACATGAATAGCTTGTAAAATTCTGTCTTTGTAGTTTCTTTTTCTGCTTCCGGGCAGATACTCGTACACCTAAGAAGAACAAGCTTAATCCATCTGTGAAAAAATACGTTGAGTTTTAAGCTCCAGAATCTACTTATCGACTCATCTCTCGTCGGATGATTTAATTTATTTTTTGCCAGCCTTCAGGAGCTTCTGCTTCATCTCGAGCTGTTTCTCGTGGAAAGTCTTGGTTTTCTTGTGTCTCTTCAGCTTGTGCTTGATCATGCCGAAGGCCTTGTTACGTCGCTTGTCTCTATTTGAAGTGCTAGATTTCTCATTCAATTTAGGTTTCTTCTTACCATACTTCTCACGGCCATCGCGACCCTCAATCACCGTAGCGAGACGCGACTCTTTGTCGTGACGCGGCCTCTTGTATAACCTCTCAATATCTTCCAGCCGGACCTTGTCACTTGGATTTAGCAGTTTCTCGGTCTCATCATCCTCTTCCTCGTCCTCGTCTTCTTCCTCCTGCTGTTCTTCCTCGTCGTCACACTCTTCATAATCATCGAGATCTGATTCATCCTCATCCGTCTCAAGATCCATATCCACATCCTCATTATCAGTTTCCCATTCTTGCATCTCATCGTCCTCACTTATACTCATCATGCTGCGAGATCGCTTGAGCGATTCGTCTATGGGCCTGCCGCGATCCCTACGCTTGAGCAGTTCGGGGTTCTTGATCCTATACAAGTGAACTAGAGATTTGGCAGCACTTGACACGTTCTTGTTCTTGTACTTTTGATATTCCGTGAGATCTTGGAGAAGATCTTCAGTCATCACCTCCGAGTTTCGAGCACATATCTCTCGGATTGCGTTCAGTCCGACTGTGATGGCCTCAGAAGAGTTTCTATCAGTCACAAAGTTATAAGTTATTGCCTTGACAACTGGCTCGAGTTCGTTTGACGGGACAAGTTTGTGTGTAGATTGGGCGGCATATTGTAGTATCTTAGTGACGTCGGTTTGATGTGGGGTCAGATATTTTGAGATGTAAGAGTAAAAATTTACGACCAACAGTTCGTGGGCGCCGATGAGACGAGAGATCAAGTTCATAATCATTATCTTGATGTCAAACTTTTCTGAAGTAGACTCGACAAGAGAAAGTAGCTTCTCAGCGAATGTTTGCGGATCATTAATCAAATACAAAGCAGAAAAGTTGATATTCTCGTTTTTCTCCTTGTTTTCAATAGTCTTGACGGATTTCTTGACCTTTGCCAATACCTTTTGACGTTTCCTAGTGCTTTTGTTGAACTTATTAGCTTTGAGAGTCTCTCTAAGCTGTCCGAGCTTTTTCACTTTGGCGTCATCATCACAATCGCTATCATCATCCTTGCTTGTATCCTCGTCCGTTCCGAGGAAGAACTGTAGAGATGCTACAAGGATTTTGGTGGTTCGCGAAAGACAGGATATGGCGATCTGGTTCACCAGTTCTTTGTTTCGCCAAACGCTCTTGGTGTAGAGCTCAACCATAATATCTAATGCCAGCTTGGCTGCTGTATCTTGTTGATCGTTAGCCAGCTTGTCGAAGAAGAATCTCTGGAGCTCTTTGTTGATCTTCTCATTGCGGCTCTTCTTGTTCATCGACTTGATATCACTGATAATGTTCTGTTTGATGTAAGCTCTCAGTGTCTTATCCTGACAGCGAGAGAGTTCAAAGAAGAGAGGTAACAAACTCTGTAGGGCGACAAAGTTCCTGGAACGTAAAATTACCAGAGCTTTACAACAGGCAAGCCTAGAATCACGATGCAGACCCGTGGCGTAATTTCTCAACAGATTGATTAGTTGATCTGGGAATTGAACTCTAGTCTTGTAACAGGGCACTGTGTGGGCGAGAAAGGTGACGAGAGTCTCAAACTCTTTGTCGAAATATGAGGGGTTGAACATGAGAATTTGTAATATCGACTCATAGTGTCTGTATTGCACTAGGAATTCCTCCTCGTAGGCGGACGGATCTTTTTTGATACAATTCTGCAAGTGAGGCAGATTGAGTGGTAGTCTGCTGTTTATTTTAGTCTGCATGATGGGCACTTTTTCCTGATGAATACAAATACATTGGATGATTGCTGGTTTGATCGAGTGAAAACCATTAAGTGAACGGGAAGACCAAACCACGTGGTCGATATGAATGACACGCGCGCGGCGCGCCTTCTCGTGCTCATGTCAGTTCAAAACAAAAATTTTTAGACACAAGTGCCAAGTTGACACCTGAGTATCGGACAATTAACATCCAAGCCTTCCAACTGATTGACACCCAACAGGCAAAAGCATCAAGATGTCCACATCACTCTTTGAAGACATCTTTGATGTCAAGGATATCGACCCCGAAGGCAAGAGATTCGATCGCGTGTCTCGATTCCATTGCGAGAGTGAATCGTTCAAGATGGACCTCATAATTGATCTCAACACTCAAATCTACCCCATGTCCTTGGGAGAAAAATTCCGGCTCGTTATAGCTACCTCGATTGTTGACGACATTTACTCAGATGATTCCGAGTGGACGCCTAGAATGCAGCTGTCAGTCAGGGCCGATGGTTTTGACTATATAATGTACGGAAAGATCTACCGGATAGAGGGAGAAGATTCCTCCAGTGATGCCACAAGGTTGGCAGCCTTTGCCTCGTTCGGCGGCCTCCTCATGCGACTACAGGGCGACCCAAACAACCTGCACGGCTTCGAGCTGGACAAACAAATTTACCTGCTGATCAAGAGGATAACATATTAGTTTCGAATGAAAAATCTAACGACCAACAGTTGGCCGATCCAGCCAACGCGACTCATGTGGCGCGTGCCCGTATGTGTTTGTGTGTGCCCGTATGTGGCATGAAGTCAGAGAGTTCGTTCATTGCACTCTGTTGTCCAGTAGCTAATTGTGTGTTGGTGACTCGACTCTCGACATAGGCCCGCCGAACAATAGGCCTCCCCCCATCGAGGCGACTGCCATCACACATAGTAGTCGGTGGGCGCGCGAGCGATGCGCAAAGTGGCACGCGACGGGAAGAGCGGCCATTTTCAGGGCCAACTTGTGGCCGTCGGCCGAGGGCACACGATCGTCTCAAAGAGTGCGCCTCTCACCCGCATCAGCTCATTTGTTGTGCAATTCATCATCAACAACGATAACAACGACAACCACTCAGGCGACAAGTGCGCGCGCACGCGCGCCTAATCTCAGTTCCGGTGGCTCCATTACGACACAGTGGACGACCTGCGGCGCTCGGGCGCTCTCGGTGCGCGACCACTCGTGAAGTAGCTGGCCGGAGGTTGCGCGTCACACAGCGCCGGTGCGTTGTGTTTGTGTGGCCGGCGCGTCGGCCGGCTCGATGACGGGGCGGCACTTCAGTTCCGGAAATCACGCGCCGCAACGCTGCGTGCAATTTGCATTGTCCACAAATGTCCTCCGGCGGTACCTGACGCGAGCCAAGCCGTGCCTTTTGCTTCCGAGAGAGACTGAGAGAGAGAGAGAGAGAGAGCAGTAGAGAGACGAGCGCCGACGACCGCGAGGTTCCGGTCAGCCTGACGCGAGGCGCAATCTCTCAACTGTCGGGTCACGTCGCAGCGCCGAGTCGTCGGCGCGACAACTCGGGGCGCACGCGTCGCCGGCTCGATTGCGCAACGCAAATGATAGCCTGATGACGACGAGGGCGCGCAGGTGTTCGTGAGAGCGCCCGTCGGCCGACCTGTTGAGCTGGCGGCCGGGCGCGCACTATAAGCGCGCCCGACTCAATCTAGATTCGGCCGCCGGGTCGCCTCGAGCTCGCGCCCGCAGTCGTAGGCCCGCCAACGAAACGGGCCCGCCCCTCTTCCTGTTGGCGCCCAGGACGAGGAGCGCGCGACGAAAGTGATACTCGCGCCGGGCCAACCCACTCGAGGGCGAGGATGTGGCCGCTCACCTGGGCCTCTCGGCGGGCGCGAGTCGGGCCCGCGAGCGTTCCGGCCGACCGCAACCGCGCGCCACTTCCCCTCGACGAATATGGTTTCTCGCAATCGAGTGTGAGAAAATGGCAAAGCCTTGGAATAGATAACGCCGACCTCGACGAGTCGGGCGCGCTAATGGCCAAGCACCGGCGAGGGGCGCGCGCGTGTCCTCTCCAATTGTCGGCGACGCTCGCGGTTGCGTTCGCGGTGGCGACGAGTCAGCGCGACGGAGGTGTGCAATTCATTCATGAAAATGAATGGGCCGACTTGGCAGTGCGACGAGCGCTCGCGTCGCAAAGAGAGGAAGCGCCGCGCCAGGTGAGGTGCTGGCGGTTGCGCGTCGCCGGCGTCTTCGGGGCCGCCGCCGCCGCCGCGATCAGGCCGAATGAATGATGATTAATTGGAGGCTAGTGGTGGCGCAACTCCTCGGCCTGCGAGCGCCGCTCGCCACACTGGCGGCCGAATGTTCATTCAGAAAAACTTCTCAGCCGCGACGACGGCGACCACGACGACGACGACGTTGCGGCTGAAAAGTTGGGCGGCAGTAATGAAAAGTCGGACGTCAGTCGGGCCGGACACATGTCGCGACTTTTGTCGGCCGCCGGCGGCGACATTTGTGGGGCGCGACAAACACTCGCACTGATTGAAACGCCG
>SNVD02000933.1:0-14213 GCA_013180625.2 Boswellia sacra | reverse complement strand
TTGAAGCTTATGAACCTTGTTATGTTTTGTAACTTAAGTGGATGTGTAGTTACGGAGATGGAATTGAGGAGTAGAACGATGGTATTAGAGTTGGGCAATTGTTTGGTTGTTGTTATTGTTAGGGTTTATTAAAATCATTTATTTGTTGATGTTACCTTGTAATTTACTTCTTTAACTTCTAGATTAATAACTTGAGAAATAGAATAAAAATGCCTATGTCAAACTCTTATTATTGTGCTCACAAAACATGTGTTGAGATTTCTAACTAGGTTCATTGGATTCAATTTCATTGAACTTTAATTTTTCTACAGAGCTCTATGCATATTAATGATTGAACCTGATCATAGCATTTTTTACTCGTAATTTTTACTCATTATTTTTTTGGTTAAATGCAATGTTATTGGTGAAATATAGTGAGGAAATAAAAAATTGTTTTTATTTTGTTTTGTTGTTTGTAGTTTATTTACTTGAAATTTTGAAGAATCAAAAGCAAGAGAGGAAAAAAAATGGACTTTGATTATTGAAGCACAACCCGATTAGAACCGATTAGACCTACCCTCAACCTATAGTCATCAGCTCCTATCGATTCTACAAACATTTCTACCCAATCTCGGACAGATTTAGATATACCTGAATAACTGTCAGGTCTTATCAGTTGGGTCCAAATCTGACCTGACCCGAACGATGCCCACCCCTAGTATAGAAATTCTTCTAGAATGAAACGATTATGATCCAAAGAGCTACTAGAAGTTATCTTTCATAGATGGATCTCTTGCGTGGATAGAGTCTCAGTGGAACTATAGTAAATGTTTCTTTTCCCAAGCAGGGAGGTAATCTCATAATAAGAACTTTGCAAAGTCCATAGTGAGTAGTATATTTTCTGAGCAAATAATCAATGAAAGTATAAGAGTTTTTAAAGAGAAGTCACCTTTTAGAGTGTAGTAGTTGATGCTGTTTCGAGAGTGTAGTGTTTTATGCAATTCTAAAATGCACTAGTCTGATGTTGTTTGTTATTAGTTCTCATGTGTACTCATTATTGAGTTCGTGAATACACCCATTATTGAGTTCTTGAATACATTTGTCATTGAGTTCTTGAATACACTCATCATTGAGTTCTTATCAAAAGGTCAAAATGTATGATGCCTAATCGAGGCATATCATTAAATTGTTACAATGGAGAAAATTGCAAAGTGCATAAGCCTAATCAAGGCTAATCAAAATTTGTCACTAAAGGTGAAAACCACAAGGGCGTAAGCTAATTTAGCCTCATAACAAGACCTGCTATAGAGATGGAAGATCGCAAAGGGCATAGGCTAATTGAGCCTCATAAACAAAATCTGCCATAGAAGGCAAAGACTGCAAAAGGCGTAGGCTAATTAAGCCTCACGATAAAATCTACCGCTAAGGGTTAAGATTGCAAAGGGCATAGGCTAATCAAGCCTCATAATAAAATTTGTCACAGAGGGTGAAAATCGTAAAGGGTGTATTTCTTTTCCTTATCTTTGCCGAAAGCTGAAGAACTTGTAGATCAGTGAAGCTTCTCAGACTACTGTCATTCTATAGTCTCCATTCTTCGTATAGAGCTAAGGAGGCTGTAGAATAGTGAGGCTACTTGGTCTATTCCCAGTAGTAGTATTTCTTGAGCTAGTCATTGTTCCATGGATGTTTTATATTACACTTGTCCAACAACAAATATCTTGCTGCTCAGTAGCATAGCTTCCGTGCTACAAAGTGACCTAGAGGGCAATTTGCCGATAGCCAAGAGGCTGATGATTGGAGTCGCTCAGCTTCTAAATTTGGCTAAGAATGCTTCATACTCAATTTCAAAGTGTACCCGCTTTGAATCCTTCTAAGTTGCAAATCAACACGCTTGCTCTGCAGCCTTGCTTATATCCATAAAAAGTGTCTACTCGGGATTAGAAGTTTGTTGCAGGTTGGAAGATGAAGATTTTTTTGGTTGGCTATCAATAGTGTCATACTCCTCCCATGCTATTAGTGAACTCAACAATGAAGTTGGCAATAGCTTGAGCTTTGCTAGTGTGCTTTAGTGTGAAGGAGATGTCAAATTTGCTCATCTTGATGCTATGCTTGACTAGCCTATCTAATAACTCTTGTTTTCCCGAGGAGTTGCTATAACAATTGGTTGGAATGCACCAGAATGGAGTGTAATAGTATAGCATATTGGTCGATAGATTGTATTGTCTTCTCGACAAGACACAAAACTTTTGAAAGCTGAGGAGGCACCTAAATAAAGTTGTAGTTTCTCACCATGTTGAGGAGTGGGCAATAATGGAGGTCTTGATAGGTACTCTTGAGCTACTAGAGAGCTTGTTTGCGTTCAAGCGCCCACTATATGTCTTTAAAAAGAGGTGAGACTTGTCTGTTGTCGGAGAGATAAATCTAATTGGCATTGCTAGTTAGTTAATCCGTTGGTAGAAAGCATTTCTAGGCTCATTCTTTATGATCAGGAGAGGAAGGGTAGGATCTTGAGCTTAGTAGTCAGGAGAGAGGTCTAGAGGCCTCGATCTCTATGATTGAAAAAGAACGGTTAAGAGGACCTCAATCTCTATAGTCAGGAGAAAGGTTGGGAGGACCTCTATCTCTAAGGTTAGAAGAGAGATCTTACTACCTCGATCACCCTGGCTGAGGAAGAGAGGAAGTACAGTCTCAATCTCAGTAGTCAGGAGAGAGATCTTATAGCCTCTACTACCCTGGCCAAAAGGGAGAAGTCTTACTATCTCGATCTTGATGGTTAGGAGAGAGATCTTATAGCCTTTACTACTCTAACCAAAAGGAAGAGGCATTATTGTCTTGATCTCGATGGTCAGGAGAGAGATTTTATCGCCTCTATTACACTGGCCGAAAGGGAGAGGTCTTATTGTCTTGACTCGATGATTAGGAGAGATTTTATAGCCTCAACTACCCTGGCCAAAGTGAGAGGTCTTACTGTTTTGATCTCAGTGGTTAGGACATGGATCTTATAACCTTTGCCACCTTACCAAAGTGAAAAGGTTTTATCATCTCAATCTCAGCAGGTAAGAGAGAGATCTTATAGCCTCTACTACTTTGGCCAAAAAGGAGATGTCTTATTGTCTCAATCATGTGGAAGAGAGATCATACTACCTTGTTCTCCCTGGCTGAGGAGAAAAGGCTAACAGTGTCAATATTAATCGAGGAGAGAGACTGCACTACCTTATTATCCCTAGCCTGGGAGAAAGGGTTGAAAGTCTCAATCTCCATGATGGCTTTTAAACATAATAAGTGCTCATAGGTGAGCTCTAAGTTTGCTCAAAGAGCTAATAATGGCTCTCGGAGGTAACCACAAATATAATAGGTGTGCTGATGTAAGCAATAGGACAACTCAGAGAACTTATAGGTAGTTATCGTCAAAA
The DNA here is from genome assembly GCA_013180625.2 of Boswellia sacra. NCBI lineage: Eukaryota > Viridiplantae > Streptophyta > Magnoliopsida > Sapindales > Burseraceae > Boswellia > Boswellia sacra. The sequence goes on along the minus strand of SNVD02000933.1, from coordinate 10,821 downwards.
TAATGGATGCTCAAATGGAACCATTAGGACCATTCTGAGAGCTTATATGAAGCTCTCGTGAAAATAATGGTGTTCGGATAGAAGCACAAGGACTGCTCAGAGAGCTTATAAGTAACTCTTGTGAAAACAATCAGTGCTCGGATGGAAGCACTAGGATCAGCTGGAGAGCTTATGTGTAAATCTTGTGAAAATAATGGTGCTAGGATGGAAGCACTAGGTCGCTTCGAGAGCTTATGCATAAATCTTGTGAAAATAATGGTGCTAGGATGGAAGCACTAGGCCCGCTTGGAGAGCTTATGTGAGTGAAAATAATAAGGCCTAAGATGGAAGTACTATGACTACTTAGAGAGCTTATAAGTAGCTATCATGGAATAATGGGTATTCGGATGCAAGCACCAGGACCCACTACTGGAAAAAAGACTTTTTGCGATGAAGTTAAAATTTTGTCGCAATAAGTTCTTGCGACAAAAATAAATTCGTCGCATTTCAATCGCAATAGGTTTTTTTGCGACGATTCTAGAATTTCTCGTAAAAAGTATTTTTGAGACAAAATTTTTCTCGCTAAATGTGGCATTTTGCGACAAATATTTCGTCACAAAAAGTTTACAAAAAGGATCACAGAATGTCAACTTTTTGTGATAAAATAAAAGTTGTCACAAAAGAGCATATTTTGCAATGAATTCCAATAATTCACGAAATAATTAGAAAACAATTTATTTTTTATAAAATTATTTTAGTTAGAAAAGTTTATTGCGACCAATTTTTTGTCGCTAAATACGACCTTAAGCGACAAAAAATTCGTCGCAATAAACTTTTGACACGAAAATTGATTATTTTTTAAGAATTTACAGATTTTATATTTTAATTAGTTATAAATTTTAAAATAAATGACATGTCTCATTACACAACTTAATTCTATATATTAATAATTTCATTAATTAACAACAAATTACAAAAAATTTATCACAATATTTTTGCAATATATCACCCTTTGTACATAGCAAAATTAAAAAAAAAGTACAAAAAAGAGAAAGAAAAATACAAAACTTCATCCTCCAAAAATTCTTTTGTTGCTTAACTTTGTATCAGTCCTCAAATCTTCAAGTACAACCCATCTTCAAAAATACCCATTAAAAACAAAAAAAAAATATTAAGTAATAATTAAAGCATAAAAAATGAGTTTATGAAAAAAAACAATGTTGAAAAAGCAAAGAATTTGAGAATGTTGAGTTGCATTACATGTTAAAAAATACCTATCAAACAAAAGAAAATAATATCAATAAAAAATTAAAATAAATAAAAATATATTAAATTATTAAAGAAAATATATTACAACACAAAAGTAAAAGAAAGAGTAAAAGTACTTACCAAGAATAATAATATTGGAAAAAGAAAAGGAGTAGAGAATTGGAAGTGATGGAAGAAAATGAAACAATCCAAAAAATTAACCTATGTATATATAATAAAGGTTGGATAATTTGCGACGAAATGTTAACCTTTAGCGATGACAATTTTGTTGCAAAAAAGTTTTTAAAATTATGAAAAAAATCAAAGCGGGAAAAAGTTCGCCAAAACTTTTTTTTGACAAAATTTTGATATTTCGCGATAAAATTTTTATCGAGAAAGAATTTCAAAATTTTGAAATTTCAAGAGCAGGAAAAAGTCCGCTCAGATTTCATTTTGCGAAAAAATTTTGACCTTTGATGACAAATTTTTCATCGCTAAAGAACTTGAAATTTTCAAAATTTTTAAGTGGGAAAAAGTCCGCCTAAATTTTATTTCTTGTGACAAATATAAATTTGTATTTCGTCGCAAAAAAACTCATTTTGCGACGAAATTAAATCATTGCAAAACATCATATTTTGCGACGAAAATTTCCTCACTAAAAATCTAAAAAAATTTAAAATGCTAAAGACTCTTTTATTTGTCATAAAAAGTATACAAATATGAAAATTATAATAAAAAACCAAGAAGATTTTGAAGTTAATCATACTTGGACTTTGATAATTATAAATTTATTTAGTAATTAAATGAATTTATCCAACATAATTAAATTTATTTAATATTAGGTTGATATTAAATAATTTAATGTCAATTAATTAATCATATAATAACCACATGCATTATATTTATAAAATTATTGCATGGTATTTAGTTAGTTTTAATTGAGTATTAAAGTGTTAACAAAATATATACAAGTCAATTATTATTAACAAATGTAAAATAGTTAGACATCTATACATATGGCATAATTATCATGTGCGAGTTATTGAAAAAAGTTTTTATACTTTGATAAATAAATGATCAAATATTCATATTATAATCAATATGTAATAAATGCATTTACTTTTAATGAATATTTTTATTATTTATTCCTTTTACAGATACTACCAATTAATATTTAAAATATCTTTAACAAATTTAAACCATAAGTTTGTAATAGTTGTAATTTAATAATTAGACATCTATATATGTCATAATTGTTATTATGAGAAATTGAAAATAAACTTTTCTAATTTGATCAATAAATGATTAATTATTCATATTATAATCATATAAAAATGTGAAAAAAATTGTATTTATTTTCAGGTATAGAAAGTATTTAAATTAATTATCCACTTTTTTATAAAAATAAAAATTATTAAAATATCTTTTACAATTATAAAAAATAATTTTGTCATACAAGTAATTTAATTATTAGATATATATGTATATGTTACAAGTATCATATGTATTAGCAATTGAATATTAGCTTTTCCAAGGTATCGATAAATGATTAATTATTCATATAATAATTAATATGTAACAAATATATATTTTTTTGTTACAGAGTTCATTTTAATTATTTATCTCCCTTAAAACAAACTTTAACAATTGTTTAAAAGATCTCAATAATTTACTCAAAGCTATAAGAAAAAAATTAAAAGTATAAGAAAAATAAACTGTCTAAATTCATATACTCTATAACAAAAAAATAAAAAATAAAAAACATAATTATATGCAACATTACATGATTATTAATTAATTATTTATTTATTTTTATTTGACATATAATTAAAAATTAAAAATAAATTAGATTTTTACAAATTGGGTCTTTTTTCAATCTCATTTTTATCAATTAAAAAGTAATCATAGTAATAAGTTTATCATAATTGTAATTTAGTAGTTAGACATATATAAATCACACATAAATTGATTATATCTAAAGAATTAGTAATAAATTTTATACTCTGATTATTATTATTAATGATTCAAGTGTTATACATACATATATATATATATATATATGTAGTTTATTTTAATTATTTATCTCTTTTACAAATATTAAATTTAGAATATCTCAATAATTTTTCACATTTAAGAGTATGGATAGAACTACAAAGGGTTATTTTTTTTATAAAAATTTATATGCATATCCAAATGACCCTGCTATATTTAAAAATTCTCAAATTTACCTAAAATCAAATTAAATTTTTAATACTTTTTTTATTCTTTGCTTTTTATCATTCTCCAAACAAAGACTTGTATATTACATAGAGCACAAACAAAGAGAGGAAAAGCAAAGAGAAAAGTTATTAAGTTATCATTTAAAAAAATGACTTTTTGTGACAAACTTTTTCTCGGGAAAGGTAACTTTTTGCAAGGACACCAATTTTATCGCAAAAAGTTTTCTTTCTCAAGAAATGTAATTTTGTCGCAAAAAAGTAACATCCGCACAGAACTTTTTACGAGAAATTTTTTCTCGCAAAAGGTTACATTTGCGAGGAATCATATTTTCGTCGCAAAATGTCCAGTACTAATACGTGTACATAATAAGTTACAAGGGTTTTTCGCGAGAAATTTTTTTTCGCAAAAGTTCTTATTTTGCGAGGAATCATATTTTCATCGCAAAATGTCCAGTATTGCCTGATGCGTTCGAAACTAGCAAGTATACTAGTCGCACAAGTAATAAAGTGATAAGTAAGATATCGTTCCCACGAGGATTGATTCTAATTGAATTTGTTATTTCCAGCAACAATTAACTAAATGGGGGGGTTTTGTTGAATGATTAACTAAGTGAAATAGGAATGCAAATTAAGAATAACAAAACAGAAGTTAATTTGAATAAAAGATCAATGAGGGAAATCTGGTTAAGGGATCCTTCTCTACCACAAGATATGGATTTGCGAATTAATCGTAGAATTGTCATCCAATTACAGCATTGAAGTTATCAACCGTGGATAATAACAAGCTCTATTACCCCAATCTTTCCTTACTTTGTTGTTAAATAAAACAAGCTCTTTATTTAATCTCTATCCATTAAACAACCTAGAACAAGCTCTCTAAATTTAATTCAATGGATGCATTACGATAATAAAGATAGGTTGATTAAAGCAATAAACACACAAGCTCGGATTATTTAACTTAGGTTGTATTCTCCAATTGCAATCTCTGATCACAATTTTTCTACTAAGGATTAGAAATTCAAGACAATTACGGATCAAGATTTCTAGTCTAGCAATAGACAACAACCAGATTATATTCAGTTGGCCATTCGAAATACACTCCAGCAAGCAATCATAAGCATTAGATATAGGAAAATACAAGCAAATTCAATTAGAGAATTGGATAACAACTTCTTGCACAATCAACTTACAAAAACCATATCAGGGGCTTAGAAATCACCCTCAACCAATTCAGATTCAGTTACACATGTTTAAGAACGTGGTAAAATACAATACAACCTGGAGACATTCCAGAAAATGAAAGGGAAGGGAAAAACTTAGCAAATTTGATGTATTTCTCTTTGGATTGTAGTTCTTCCTCTTTCCAAGCTTCCTTTCTCCTTCAAGAACTCCAAGAGATGAAAGAATTCCAGAGCTGCAGCCTCCACCACGTTCTCCCCTCTTCAAGTTATGAAAATAAAACCCTAAAATGTGTTTAAATACTTTGCTACAGTGACTTGCTACAGTGCCCCGTATTATACATGCTACAGTGGCTTGTGGAATTATATTTCTATACATCTCATACTGTTTTGATTACAACTTTTGGTACACTGAATGGATTTATAAACCGTAAATTTCTCCAGAAAATAGACTTCGAGAGCTTTCCAACGGTATATAACATGTCGTCGGGTTCATTGTATATCAATACAATTAATCCGAGAAGATTACTGACTAGCAGAGGTGAAAATGAAGGGTTTTACTCCATTTTTGTGCAAGTTGCTCCAAAACTCCTACAACCATCAAAACCACACAAAAACTAAAAATACCAAGGAATATAGCAAAGAAACATGGACGAATTGATATGAAAATGATATATAAATAGACACTTATCAAATTCCCCCACACTTAGACTTTGCTAGTCCTCGAGCACCTAAAATGATACGAAACAAAACTAAACCGAAACAGAATCAGAGAAAAATTAAAACACACCAATGCTTCAACTTGCAAATAGGCCTCAAAGATTGTACTTAATTATAACCCAAGGAATACGTCAAAATAATGCACTTGATCAAGAATTTTATCTCAAAAATTAGTTTCGCTTCACTTCAATTCCTCAAGTGTGTGTGTGTAGAGCCATTCTCACCTCATCACTTGTAACCCGGATGAGTTTATGCATAAAAATGAATCATATTTAATATTGAAGATGTTTGTATAAATGAACTCCATAGGCTTGCTTTTCAAGTCACTCTCCACTAATGTAGACATGCACAACACCAAGGATCAAGTAGGACTTTATTAAGCTTGTAACGTTTGGCTTGGGTGAAGGTATGATAAAGGATAATAATTAGGCTCAAATCACCCACAAACAAATAAAATCATTCAATATTATGTGGAGCTCAAGCCCATGACATAAAAAATTCATTCTTATTCATCAAATGACTCTCCCAAACTTATTCAGAACACTCGAACTCTCTTTTTTTTCTTTTTTTTTTCTTTTTTTTTATAGAAAGCAAAAGAAACTACACCTCCACACTTTGTTGTTTCATTCTTTTTAAGAATGCCCAAGAGTATAGAACTCTTTTTTTCTTTTTTTTTTAACTGCAATTCCACTCCCCCACACTTAAACAATACATTGTCCTCAATGTTTAAGTACGTGGAAAATAAGTACAGATTTTTTTTCTCTCTTTTTTTTTTTACAAACATAATAAAACTCACTTGCATTGCTCATGGCATAATCCAACCTCCTCTAACTTCCCAAAACCAGAACATAGCTCAAAATGTAATTGCAAATGATTTACATTCTCATAGGTAAGGGATAAACTGTTTGGAACAAATTCAATTAAGGTTAGGAAATCTTTTAGTGAGTTAACAACGAAAAAGGTTTACAGAAGCTCAAAGGGGTAACTAGGGATCAATTTTAGTCAAGGTTGGCTCTTAAGGCTCAAACGGTCCAAAGATGGCCTAAATCATTTCCCTAATGTTGCACAGTCTAGGATTTCGCCTCGATTGACCATCAAACAAGTTCTAGAATTCATTGAAATCTGAAGAAACACTTAAATTACATAAACTTTCTCTAAGTAAACAAATAACTTAGTGATAATGGCTCGGTGCTCAATTTTGTGCAAGGAATTAAAGGTAAAGCAAAAGCTAATTAACATTTCAAGCACACAGATCTATGCATCATTTATCAATTTTCAAGAGTTATTCTTAATTCAATCATTATCTTATCATCGACCCCAAAATGCAAGAAAAGAGGTACGTGGCTTGTTACACCTGAGTCAAGATTGTATATTTCAACAATCCTTAGGACCAGTAGCCCGCAGACTTAAGGTTTCCACCTATATACCTTTAGTATGAAAGAACCACTTCAACAACATGAACACAAACTACAGATGATTTCGAGAGAATGCGTTTCCAGGTGTAAAGAACCCCATATTCTGCATTCTCAGAGTTTTTTCCACAATGTTGTCTCTTTTGAATCGAACTAATAAGACAACACATAACAATCTAAATGACATAAAACCAAACTTACTCATAAATCACAAAGTCCAACAAGCCAGCAACAAAAACAAGTCAGTTAGAATGGTCTAAAAGTTTAGAAGTTAGCCTCCTTATTCAGCCATTATAGATTAAAGAGATCCATAATGCATTTCAAGAGAACTTGAACTTTTTAAGCCACCACTCTAAAAACCGAGATTAGAAAATATTACCTGGGATGAAAGAAATAACCTGAAAAAGCTTAAAAGAAACGACATGAAAATCTCAAATAAACACACTAAAAAGAAAGCAAACAAAAACGAAGCAAACCAGCAAATGAGATTACAGATGGAGGGTTAAATCCAGTTGACGCCTTTTGTTGCCTTCTCCAAACCAATTTATCCGAGCCATTGTTGGATCAGGTGGATAGACGAATTCTTGTAGTTTGTCAATTAACTCTCCTGCAGTTGAAGCTGTAACCAGCATTTGCCTTGCTGACGGTGAGATGAAATTTTTTTCTACAGCTTGATCAGAAAGGACAACAAACCATCAAAAAAATTATTAACATTTAACAAACCAATGGGTTTCCGATGGATGTTTAGCTGTGCCCAAGATGTTATTTGAAATATCTCCTCTAATGTACCATAACCACCCGGCAAAGCTATAAATGCATCGGACTTAACAACCATATGTGCCATACGCTCATGCATACTAGAGACCTGTAACTCTTCCCCGATTGTGTTGCCTACGATATCTCGTACAGCTAATGGTTTAGGGATAATGCCGAGAACTTTGCTCCCTCCTAGGGATGCAGCTGTTGACACACACCCCATTAACCCCAGACTACCCCCTCCATAAATCAAATTAATACCCCTCGCAGCTAATGTCCTACCAAGATCAAGAGCTGCTGTGGTAAACTCTCCATCTTTACCAAATTGCGATCCGCAAAAGACGCATATATTACGGAATCGCCGAATTGGTGTTTTCTCCATTTCTACAAGTGCTCTAATCTTGTGTAAGACACGGTAGATCTTATGCTTTTCAATTGCAAGACAGGTTATGGAATGACATATGAAAATATGCAGAATGTATATATACACCCATAAAACTCTCAAATTTTGACACATGGGTACATACTTTCGTTGGGGGTTGCTCGATGCAGATTTATCGCCCCAAGATTTGAAAAAATGAGATATGCTTTCGGCAAGGTTTGACATAACCTACACACTTGTCTCCCACGTGAAGCATGAAAAATGGAGATACACTTTCGGCGGGGTTTGACAAAACCGCCACACTTGTATCCCACGTGAAGCATGAAAAGTAAAGATATACTTTCGGCGGAGGTTGACAAAACCTCCACACTTGTCTCTCACATGTGCATGAAAAATGGAGATATACTTTCGACGGAGGTTGACGAAACCTCCACACTTGTCTCCACGTGTGTGTATGACATGGGGTAGTCATATGGTTTGTTAAAAAGAAAACTGAAAATTAAAACAAACAAAATCAACAAACAACAACAACACAAAAACAACATTGATAATCAGATCAAACGAAACAAGAGAAAAAAAAAATTCGACAACAACAACACACATTCAAATATGCAAGTAGTTGTGATTGTGGCTCACATCTTCCTCTGGTTTTACGTCCAGTAACGGCTGAAACGACTTCTATGAGTCGGTGATTTGCTTCCCATCCAGTTTTCTTATAAACTGGCAAACAGGGTAGTTTTTAGTCAGATTACCTAGACTATAACACTGCAATTCATCACGAAATTGTGTCCATAGATTAAGCAATTCACGCTGAACAAGTCCACAAGAATGTGACTAAAGAGTTAACAAAACATTATCCAGTGACTCATTACTCAAACCATTCTTAATAAATGAAAGTTTATCTTCTCTATTTCTGGACACAAGACCTAATGAACGACAAGTCTGGTTACAATTCCATCTAGCACATTTATAACATACTTGTAACCTTTTTGCTCTTCGCCTCTTGGCGTAGTAGCTTTTTCCTAGACCAGGCATGTATTTTGCGAGATGAATGTCCGGCTCACCGGACAATCTCACCTTGGCTTCGATAAGCCATCGGATATCAGCAGGCACATTTAGGAGCATCAATGCCCAAAGTCTAGTCATCCGTACTTTATAAATTTTAAACACAGCATTTTGTGGAAGTGAAGGGAAATATTTACGAAGGTTCGATAGAAAGATATCAGCATCCATTGAAGAGAAGAAAAGGAGAGATATTACCGATAATGCGATTGAGTTTGTTCTTCTCCCAGATATGCACGTTTCAAACCTGCGAACAATGGCTTCAACTCCCGTTTGAATGTTTCCACAACTGCTGCACAAAGAGCCCAAAGCACCAGAGTAATCAAATTAAACAAAAGAAAGGCAAAAGAATAAGAGCAGAAATGAAATTAAAGACACAATAAAAGAGATAACAACACAATAGCAAACAAAAGTCAAAAAACAAGTAAAAAAATATAAAAATAAATAAGACAGATGGCAAAGAGAGATAAAAACCTGATCAATTTGATGGCCTACGAAAGGAATTCCTTGAGACAAAAAATCGACCATTATACCTTATATTTTCTTTTCTTTTTTTTATTTATTTGCAAAAACAATTGGGTTGCCTCCCAATAAGCGTTGGTTTAACGTCCTCAGCCCGACGTTGGGTTCCATCATGGGAGGTTCCAATCTCCACTGTGCTTCTCTAGTGGGCTTGGATCCTTTTTCCAACAAGAATTGGTGCATGCATATGGCTGGGCCTTGGATGTTAGAAATCGTCCACCCAATAGCTGTTTTGTGGTCTGTAAGTATTTGGACGAGTTTCTCTTCTTGTATTCGTGCAAGGCCCATTTCTATTATAATTTGCAAAGGATCATTCTCACTCCATAATCCATGCCTCAAATGATCTGGAAGAAGCTTAAGCTCCAAGGCAGGGGCTGTCATCACAGAAGGAAGAATGGTCTCATTAGATAAAGGAAATTGAATGTACGAAACATCATACCTATATGTGGTTATTGCGATGGTCTCATCTAAGCTTGTCACAACTTCATCCATTTCTTTGGATACTTGTATCAAAATTTCTGAATCCTTAGAGATTTCTGTCTCTATGTGCTCATTAATAGCTATATCCAATCCATTCTTGCGAGTTAACTCAAAACATTGTAGTGGCAAAGAATCAACAACGTCAACTGCAAAAACAGAATGTAAGTCACTAGAGTACCTCATTGCCTCAAAAATATTGAAACATATCACCTTGCCATCAAACTCTATGATGAGAGTGCCATCATGAATATCAATCTTGGTTCTAAAAGTTTTCGAGAATGGTCTCCCTAAAAGAATCGGTTTTGGATTAGGGGATGTCTCATCCTCTATTTCAAGGACATAGAAGTTTGCTGGAAAAACCAATTGATTCACCTGCACAAGTACATCTTCCACAACACTTTTGGTAAGTTGAATGGTAATATCAGTTTTCGCAAATGGTCCAAGATTTAAAAAAAGCATAAATAGAATATGGCATGATGTTAATAAATGCTTCTAAATCTAACGTAGCTCTTTCAAACTTAGTTTTACCAATGGTGCATGCAATGGTGAACGTACCTGAATCTTTGTATTTCGGAGGAATTTTTCTTTGTAAAACAGTTGAAACATTTCCCCCACACTTACCTTCTCATTTCCTTTCAACTTTCTCTTGTTGGTGTATAACTCCTTGAGAAATTTTGCATAACGAGGTAATTGTTTGATAGCATCCAGAAGTGGTATATTTACCTCAATCTTGCGAAAAGTTTCCAGGATTTTTTGTTCTTGTTCCTCCTTCGATTTTGCAAATCTACTAGGAAAAAGTGGAGGAGTAACATATGAAGGAATAGGAGTTATAGGATTTACCTGAGAAGTTAATGTTTTGTTCA
>SNVD02000932.1:0-13953 GCA_013180625.2 Boswellia sacra | reverse complement strand
GGGATTGAAGAGATCCAGAATGCGTTTCAAGAGAATTTAAACCTTTTAAGCCACCACTCTAAAAGCAAAGATTAGAAAATATTACCTACGGTGAAAGAAACAATCTGAAAAAAACTCAAAAGAAATGACATAAAAAAAAAACTCAAATAAAACACAATAAAGAGAAAGCAAACGAAAATGAAGCAAACCAGCAGATAGAGATTACAGATGGAGCGTTAAATCCAGTTTACGCCTCTTATTGCCTTCTCCCAACCAATCTATCCGAGCCATTGTTGAATCAGGCGAATAGACGAATTCTTGTAATTTGTCAATTAACTCCCCTGCGGTTGAAGTTGTAACCAGGATTTGCCTCGCTGACTGTGAATATAAATTTTTTTCATAGCTGATCAGAAAAGACAAACAACCTATCAAAAAGTTATTGACATTTAACAAACCAATGGGTTCGATGGATGTTTAGCTGTGCCCAAGAGGTGATTTGAAATATCTCATCTAATGTACCATAACCACCCGGCAAAGCTATAAATGCATCGGACTTAACAACCATATGTGCAATACGCTCATGCATACTAGAGACCTGTAACTCTTCCCCGATTGTGTTGCCTACGATATACTCGTACAGCTAATGGTTTAGGGATAATGCCGAGAACTTTGCTCCCTCCTAGGGATGCAGCTGTTGACACACACCCCATTAACCCAAGACTACCCCCTCCATAAATCAAATTAATACCCTCGCAGCTAATGTCCTACCAAGATCAAGAGCTGCTGTGGTAAACTCTCCATCTTTACCAAATTGCGATCCGCAAAATACGCATATATTGCGGAATCGCCGAATTGTTGTTTTCTCCATTTTACAAGTGCTTAATCTTATGTTAAGACCAGTTAGATTATTATGCTTTTCATCGCAAGACAGGGTTATGGAATGACATATGAAAAATGCAGAATGTATATATACACCCATAAAACTCTCAAATTTTGACACATGGGGACATACTTTCGGTGGGGGTTGCTCGATGCAGATTTATATGCCCAAGATTTGAAAAAATGAGATATGCTTTCGGCGGGGTTTGACAAAACCTACACACTTGTCTCCCACGTGAAGCATGAAAAATGGAAATACAATTTCGGTGGGGTTTGACAAAACCAGGGTCACAGCTCTATTCCACGTGAAAGCATGAAAATTAAGAGAGATACTTTCGGCGAAGGTTGAACAAAACCTCCACACTCATCTCCACGGTTGTGTGTATGACAGGGGTAGTATATGGTTTGTCAAAAGAAACTTGAAATTAAAACTAACAAAATCAACAAACAACAACAACACAAAAACAAGATTGAAAATCAGATCAAACGAAACAAGAAAAAAAATTCTACGACAACAACACACATCAAATATACAAGTGGTTGTGATTGTGGCTCACATCTTCCTCTGGTTTTACGTTCAGTAACGGCTGAAACGCCTTCTATGAGTCGGGGATTTGCTTCCCATCCAGTTTTCTTATAAACTGGCAAACAGGGTCGTTTTTAGTCAGATTTCCTAGACTATAACACTGCAATTCATCACGAAATTGTGTCCATAGATTAAGTGATGCGTTCGAAACTAGCAAGTATACTAGTCGCACAAGTAATAAAGTGATGAGTGAGATATCGTTCCCACGAGGATTGATTCTAATTAAATTTGTTATTTTTCAGCAACAATAAACTAAATATGGGGGGTTTTGTTGAATGATAAATTAAACTGAATACGAAGGCAATTAAAGAATAACACAACACAATATTAAATGAATTGAAAATTCAATGAGAGACACTGGGTTAAGGGTTCTTTCTCTGCCACAAGATATGAATTTGTGAATTAACATAGAATTGTAATCCAATTACAGCATTGAAGTTATCAACCGTAGATAACAACAAGCTCTGTTATCCAAATCTTTCCTTACTTTGTTGTTAAATAAAACAAGCTCTTTATTTAATCTCTATCCATTAAACAACCTAGAACAAGCTCTCTGAGTTTAATTCAATGGATGCATTATGATAAGAAAGATAGGGTGATCTAAGCAATAAACACACAAGCTCGGATTATTTAACTTAGGTTATATTCTCCAATTGTAATCTCTGATCACAATTTTGCTACTAATGATTAGAAATTCAAGACAAATACGGATCAAGATTTCTAGTCTAGCAATAGACAATATCCAGATTATATTCAGTTGGCCACCCAAATACAATCCAGCAAGCAATCATAAGCATTAAACATGGGAAAATACAAGCAACTTCAATTAGAGAATTGGATAACAATTCTTGCACAATCAATTCATAAAAACCATATCAAGGGCTTTGAAATCACCCTCAACCAATTCAGATTTAGTTACACATATTCAATCAGAATAACAAATACAATACAGAGAAATTCCAAAATTGAAAAGGAAAGAAGAACTTAGCAAATTCTTTGAAAATCTTCTTTGTAGATGAATCTTCTTGGAATTGTAGTTCCTCCTCTTTCAAAATCTTCTTTCTCCTTCAAGAACTCCAAGGGATGAGAGAAATCCAGAAAGGCAGCCTCCTCCCACGTTTTTCCCTCTTCAAGTTATGAAAATGAAACCCTAAAATGTGTTTAAATACTCTGCTACAGTGACTTGCTACAGTGCCCCGTATTATACATGCGACAGTGCTTGTGGAATTATATTTCTATACATCTCACACTGTTTTGATTACAACTTTTGGTACACTGAATGGATTTATAAACCGTAAATTTCTCCAGGAAATAGACTTCGAGAGCTTTCCAACGGTATATAATATGTCATCGGGTTCATTGTATATCAATACAATTAAATCCGAGAAGATCACTGATAGGTGTCTATTTATGTATTACTTTTATATCAATTCGTCCATGTTTCTTTTCTATATTCCTTGGTATTTTATGTTTTTGTGTGGTTTTGATGTTTGTAGGAGTTTTGGAGCAACTTGCACAAAAATGGAGTAAAACCCTTCATTTTCACTCTGCTAGTCAACCATCTTCTGGGATTTAATTGTATTGATATACAATGAACCCGATGACATATCATATACCGTTGAAAAGCTCTCGAAGTCTACTTTTTGGAGAAATTTACGGTTTATGAATCCATTCAGTGTACCCAAAGTTGTAATCAAAACAGTGTAAGAAGTGTAGAAATGTAATTCCACACATCACTGTAGCATGTATAATACGGGACACTGTAGCACGTTACTGTAGCAGAGTATTTAAACACATTTTAGGGTTTATTTCATAACTTGAAGAGGGGAGAACGTGGTGGAGGCTGCAGCTCTGGAATTCTTTCATCTCTTGGAGTTCTTGAAGGAGAATGGAAGCTTGGAAAGAGGAAGAACTACAATCCAAAGAGAATTACATCAAATTTGCTAAGTTTTTCCCTTCCCTTACATTTACTGGAATGTCTCCATGTTGTATTGTATTTACCACGTTCTTAAACATGTGTAACTGAATCTGAATTGGTGGAGGGTGATTTCAAAGCCCCTGATATGGTTTTTGTAAGTTGATTGTGTAAGGAATTGTTATCCAATTCTCTAATTGAAGTTGCTTGTATTCTCCCATATTTAATGCTTATGATTGCGTGCTGATTGTATTTGAGGGGCCAACTGAATATAATCTGGTTGTGATTTATTGCTAGACTAGAAATCTTGATCCGTAAGTGTCTTGAATTTCTAATCATGAGTAGCAAAATTGTGATCAGAGATTACAATTGGAGAATATATAACCTAAGTTAAATAATCCGAGCTTGTGTGTTTATTGCTTAGATCAACCTGTCTTTCTTTTCATAATGCATCCATTTAATTAAATTTAGAGAGCTTGTTCTAGGTTGTTTAATGGATAGAGATTAATAAAGAGCCTGTATTTTGTTTAAACAAACAAAGTAGGAAAGATTGTGGGATCAAAACAAGCTTTGTGTTTATCATCTAAAAACGGTTGGTATTTCAATGGTGTAATTGGATGACCAATTCTACAATTAATTCGCAATCCTATCTTGTGGAGAGAGGATCCTTCACCATATTTCCTCATCATATGATTTTTCACAAAAAAAGAAGGGTCAAGATTACTTTCTGTTTTGTTATTCTTTACTTGCATTCTTATTTCATTTAGTAAATCATTCAACAAAAACCCCCCCTGTTTAGTTTATTGTTGCTGGAAATAACAAATTCAATTAGAATCAATCCTCGTGGGAACGATATCTTACTTATCACTTTATTTACTTGTGCGACTAGTATACTTGCTAGTTTCGAACGCATCAAGTTTTTGGCGCCGTTGCCGGGGATTGATTTTCTAATCGATTTGTTATTTTGTTTTTCATTGTTGATTCATATTTTCTTTGTTTTTTCTTTTCTGATTGTTTGTGTTTAGACAACATGGCAGTAAACTTCTATCAATTCGGTAGCGGATTTGAGCCACAAGTACCATGGAGAGTAAATGAGGTAAGCACTCCGAACATTAAACAACAACTTTCTGAGCTAACCTCTCTTGTGGAAAACATGACTGTAGGAGATATGCAAAAATCTTATGAATGTGGGATATATTCTACGATGGAGCATCCAATCGACATGTATCCAACTTTACAAGAAGAATATATGGAACAAGCCAATGCCATGGGTGGATTTCCAGGACAAACGAGGCAATGGTATGATCCTTTCTCTAGCACTTACAATGCTGGATGGGAAGATGAACATAATTTCAGTTACTGGAATCATCAACCAATCACTCCAAATGTGATACCAAATCGGCCACAAGGTTTCAATCAACCTAGAGTGCAGCAACCTTTTCAAATACAACCACCACCAATGCCACAACCAGCATCACAACCAGCTCCAGAAAACTCAGGTATGTCACTCCAGGATATTGTTAATGCACTTGCCACTAACACAATGCAATTCCAGCAGGAAACGGGGGCAAGTATCCAAAATCTCGCAAATCAAATGGGACAATTGGCTACTAGCATGAGCAAATTCGAGGGCCAATGCTCAGAAAAATTATCTTCTCAAACAGTGATCAATCCAAAAGAGAATGCTTGTGCGATAACTTTGCAAAGTGGAGAGCAAATTCAAATGGAGAGCAAATGGAAACTGGGGCAAGTATCCAAAACCTGACAAAGAAATCACAAACTGATGAAGGAGATGACATCACTTCCACCATGAACAACACTCATCTTCTAAGGTAGATCTTAAAACTCAAATTCCTTCTTATGTTACTCCTCCACTTTTTCCTAGCAGATTTGCAAAATTGAAGGAGGAGCAAGAACAAGAAATCCTGGAAACTTCTCACAAAATCGAGGTAAATATACCACTTCTGGATGCTATCGAGCAAGTACCTCATTATACAAAATGTCTCAAAGAGTTATGCACCAGCAAAAGAAAGTTAAAAAGAAATGAGAAAGTAAGTGTGGGGGAAGATGTTTCAGCTGTATTGCAAAGGAAAATTCATCCAAAGTGCAAAGATCCAGGTACGTTCACCATGCCATGCACCATTGGTAAAACCAAGTTTATGTTAGATTTAGAAGTATCTATTAACATCATGCCATATTCTATTTATGCTTCTTTAAATCTTGGACTTTTTGCGGAAACTGGTATTACCATTCAGCTTGCTGATCATTTTTAATGCATATCGCAAAAGAGTTGTGGAAGATGTGCTTGTGCAGGTGAATCAATTGGTTTTTCCAGCAGACTTCTATGTCCTTAAAATAGAGGATGAGACATCTCCTAATACAACACCGATTCTTTTAGGGAGGCCATTCTCGAAAACTGCTAGAATCAAGATTGATGTTCATTATGGCACTTTGACCATAGAGTTTGATGGCAAGGTGATATGTTTTAATATTTTTGAGGAAATGAGGTACTCTATTGACTTACATTCTGTTTTTGCAGTTGACGTTATTGATTATTTGCCACAACAATGTTTTGAGTTAACTCGCAAGAATGGAGTGGATGTTGCTATTAGTGAACACATAAGGATAGAAAGTTTCAAAGAACCAAGAAAGCTGATTCAAGTGTCCAAAGAAATGGAGGAAGCTATGGCATGCTTAGATGAGACTATAGCTATAATCACAAACAGGTATGATGTTTCGTACATTGAATTGCTTTTATCTAATGAGAAACTTCTTCCTTCTGTGATGAAAGCCAATACCTTGGAGCTGAAGCTACTTCCAGATTATTTGAGGCATGTGTTTTCGGGTAACAAAGATCCTTTGCTAGTTACAATAGAAATGGGCCTTGCACCACTACAAGAAGAGAAACGCGTCCGAGTATTTAGAGTTCACAAAACAGCTATTAAGGGGACGATTGCTAACATCCAAGGCCCAGCCATATGCTTGCACCATTTCTTGTTGGAAGAAGGATCCAAGCCCACTAGAGAAGCAAAGCGGAGATTGGATCCTCCCATGATGGAACCAACGTCGGGCTGAGGACGTTAAACCAAGCGCTTATTGGGAGGCAACCCAATGTTTTTGCAAAATAAATTAACAAAAAAAAAAAGAAAAGAAAAATAAAATGAGATAATAATGATCAATTTTTGTGTCTCGAGGAGATTCCTTTCATAGACCATCAAATTGACCAGGTTTTATCTCTCCTTGCCATCTGTTTTATTTGTTTTTATATATATATATATATATTTTTTTTACTTGTTTTTGACTTTTGTTTGCTATTGTGTTGTTATCTCTTTTATATGTCTTTAGTTTCGTTTCTGCTCTTTTCTTTTCCTTCCTTTTGTTTAATTTGATTATTCCGTACTTTGAATTCATTTGTGCAGCAACTTGAGGAAACATTCAAACGGGAATTGAAGCCATTGTTCGAAGGTTTAAAACGTGCATATCTGGGAGAAGAACAGACTCAATCGCATTATCGGTAATATCTCTCCTTTTCTTCTCTTCAATGGATGCTGATATCTTTCTATTGAACCTTCGTAAATTTTTCCCTTCACTTCCTCAAAATGCTGTGTTTAAAATTTATAAAGTACGGATGACTAGACTTTGGGCGTTGATGCTCCTAAATGTGCCTGCTGATATCCGATGGCTTATCGAAGCCAAGGTGAGATTGTCCGTTGAGCCAGACATTAATCTCGCAAAATACATGCCTGGTCTAGGAAAGAGCTACTACGCCAAGAGGCGAAGAGCGAAAGGTTACAAGTATGTTATAAATGTGCTAGATGGAATTGTAACCAGACTTGTCGTTCATTAGGTTTTGCGTCCAGGAATAGAGAAGATAAACTTTCATTTATTAAGAATGGTTTGAGTATGAGTCGCTGGATAATGTTTTGTTAACTCTCGAGTCACATTCTTGTGGACTTGTTCAGCGTGAATTGCTTAATCTATGGACACAATTTCGTGATGAATTGCAGTGTTATAGTCTAGGAATCTGACTAAAAACGACCCTGTTTGCCAGTTTATAAGAAAACTGGATGGGAAGCAAATCCCCGACCATAGAAGGCGTTTCAGCCGTTACTGGACGTAAAACCAGAGGAAGATGTGAGCCACAATCACAACTACTTGTATATTTGAATGTGTGTTGTTATTATCGAATTTTTTTTCTTGTTTCGTTTGATCTGATTATCAATGTTGTTTTTGTGTTGTTGTTGTTTGTTGATTTTGTTTGTTTCAAATTTTAAGTTTTTTTTTTGACAAACCATATGACTACCCCATGTCATAAGCACACGTGGAGACAAGTGCGGAGGTTTCGTCAACCTCCGCCGAAAGTATATCTCCATTTTTCATGCACATGTGAGAGACCAGTGTGGAGGTTTTGTCAACCCCCGCCGAAAGTGTATCTCCATTTTCCATGCTTCACGTGGGAGACAAGTGTGTAGGTTTTGTCAAACCTCGCCGAAAGCATATCTCAATTTTTCAAATCTTGGGGCGATAAATCTGCATCGAGCAACTCCCACCGAAATTATGTCCCCATGTGTCAAATTTGAGAGTTTTACGTGTGTATATATCCATGTTGCATATTTTGAAATGTCATTTTATAACCTGTCTTGCACTTGAATCGCATAATACCTAACGTACATCATTGTCTTGCACAAGTTTAGAGCACTTTTAGAATGGAGAAAACACCAATTCGGCGATTCCAAAATATATGCGTATTTTGTGGATCACAATTTGGTAAAGATGGAGAGTTTACAACAGCAGCTCTTGATCTTGGTAGGACATTAGCTGCGAGGGGTATTCATTTGATTTACGTAGGGGGTAGTCTTGGGTTAATGGGGTGTGTGTCGACAGCTGCATCCTTAGGAGGAAGCAAAGTTCTCGGCATTATCCCTAAACCATTAGCTGTACGAGATATCGTAGGCAACACCATGGGGGAAGAGTTACAGGTTTCTAGTATGCTTGAGCGTATTGCACATATGGTCATTAAATCTGATGCATTTATAGCTTTGCCCGGTGGTTATGGTACATTAGAGGAGATATTTCAAATCACCTCTTGGCCACAGCTAAACATCCATCGGAAACCCATTGGTTTGTTAAATGTCAATAATTTTTTTGATGGTTTGTTGTCTTTTCTTGATCAAGCTGTAGAAAAAATTTTATCTCACCATCAGCGAGGCAAATCCTTGTTACAACTTCAACGGCAGGGGAGTTAATTGACAAACTACAAGAATTCGTCTATTCGCCTGATCCAACAACAGCTCGGATTGATTGGTTTGGAGAAGGCAATAAGAGGCGTAAACTGGATTTAACGCTCCATCTGCAATCTCTATCAGCTGGTTTGCTTTGTTTTTCATTTGCTTTGTTTTTATTGTGTTTATTTGAGTTTTTTTTTCAGGTTGTTTCTTTTGTCCCAGGTAATATTTTCTAATCTTGGCTTTTAGAGTGGTGGCTTAAAAAGTTCAAGTTCTCTTGAAACGCATTCTGGATCTCTTCAATCCATAATGGCTTAATAAGGAGGCTAACTTCTAAACCTTTTAGACCCATTCTAACTAACTTGTTTTTCTTTGCTGACTTGTTGAACTTTGTTATTTTATGAGTGAGTTTAGTTTTGCGTAATTTAGAGTTGTTATGTGTTTTTATCTTTATCAGTTTCGATTCAAAAAAACAATTGTGGAAAAAACCTGAGAATGGCAGAATATGGGGTTTTCTTAACTCTTGAAACGCATTCTCTCTCAATAAATCTGTAGTTTGTTTATTTCATGTTTTTTGAAGTGTCTTGTTTCTTGTTTTGTTCCTTCATAATAAAGGTATATAGGCTGGAAACCTTAAGTCTGCGGGCTACTGGTCCTAAGGATTGTTGAAATATACAATCTTGACTCAGGTGTACAACGCCACGTACCTCTTTTCTTGCATGTTGTGGGTCGATGATAAGATAATGATTGAATTAAGAATAACTCTAGGAAAATGATAAATGATGCATGGATCTGTGTGCTTGAAATGTTTATTGGTTTTCGCTTTGCTTTTGATTCCTTGCGCAACATTGAGCACTGAGCTATTATCACTGAGTTATTTGTTCACTTAGAGAAAGTTTATGTAATTTAAATGTTTCTTCAGATTTCAATGAATTCTAGAACTTGTTTGATGGTCACTCGAGGCGAAATCCTAGACTGTGCAACATTGGGGAAATGATTTAGGCCATCTTTGGACCGTTTGAGCCTTAATAGCCAACCTTGACTGAAATTGATCCCTAGTTACCCCTTTGAGCCTTTGTAAGCCTTTTTTCTTTGTTAACTCACTAAAAGATTTCCTAACCTCAAATGAATTTATTCCAAACAGTTTATCCCTTACCTATGAGCATGTAGATCGTTCACAATTAAATTTTGAGCTATGTTCTGGTTTTGGGAAGTTAGAGGAGGTTGGGATGTGTCATGAGCAATACAAGTGAGTTCTATTGTGTTTAAAAAAAAAAGAAAACAGAAAAAAAAACCAATTTGTACTTATCGTCCACGTACTTACACATTGAGGACAATGTGTTGTTTAAGTGTGGGGGAGGGGAAGTGTAATAAAAAAAAGAAAAAAAGAAAAAAAAAAGAACAAAAGAAGAAGAATAAGAGATCTATACCCTTAAGTGTTCTTAAAAAGAATGAACAACAAAGTGTGGGGGTGTAGTTTTCTTTTGTTTTCTGCAAAAAAAAAAAAAAAAAGATTGAGTGTTCTAAATAAGTTTGGGGGAGTAACCTGGTGAATTGAAATGAAGTTGTGTTATAGGTTTGAGCTCTACATAGTCTTGAATGATTTATGTGTTTGTGGGTGATTTGAGCCAAATTATAATCCTTTATCATACCTTCACCCAAGCCAAACGTTACAAGCTTAATAAAGTCCTACTTGCTCCTTGGTGTTGTACATGTCTACATTAGTGGAGAGTGACTTGAAAAGCAGGCCTATGGAGTTCATTTATACACACATCTTCAATATTAAATATGATTCAATTTTATGCATAAACTCATCCGGGTTACAAGTGATTAGGTGAGAATGGCTCTACACACACACACTTGAGGAATTGAAATGAAGCCAAACTAATCTTTGAGATAAAATTCTTGATCAAGTGCATTATTTTGAAGTTTTCCTTGGGTTATAATTAAGTACAATCTTTGAGGCCTATTTGCAAGATGAAGCATTTGTGTTTTTTAATTTTTTGTTGATTCTGTTTCGGTTTAGTTTTATTTCATATTGTCGTAGTTTCTCGATGACTAGCAAAGTCTAAGTGTGGGGGAATTTGATAAGTGTCTATTTATATATCATTTTCATATCAATTCGTCCATTTTTCTTTGCTATATTCCTTGGTATTTTTATGTTTTTGTGTGGTTTTGATGTTTGTAGGAGTTTTGGAGCACCTTGCACAAAAAATGGAGTAAAACCCTTCATTTTCACCTCTGCTAGTCAGTGATCTTCTCGGATTTAATTGTATTGATATACAATGACCCGATGACATATTATATATCGTTGGAAAGCTCTCAAAGTCTATTTTCTAGAGAAATTTACGGTTTATAAATCCATTCAGTGTACCAAAAGTTGTAATCAAAACAGTGTGAGAAGTATAGAAATGTAATTCCACAAATCACTGTAGCATGTATAATACGGGACACTGTAGCAGGTTACTGTAGCAGAGTATTTAAACACATTTTAGGGTTTTATTTTCAGAACTTGAAGAGGGGAGAACGTGGTAGAGGCTGCAGCTCTGGAATTCTTTCATCTCTTGGAGTTCTTGAAGGAGAAAGGAAGCTTGGAAGAGGAAGAACTACAATCCAAAGAGAATTACATCAAATTTGCTAAGTTTTTCCCTTCCCTTTCATTTTCTGGAATGTCTCCATGTTGTATTTTATTAACCACGTTCTTAAACATGTGTAACTGAATCTGAATTGGTTGAGGGTGATTTCAAAGCCCCTGATATGGTTTTTGTAAGTTGATTGTGTAAGGAATTGTTATCCAATTCTCTAATTGAAGTTGCTTGTATTCTCCCATATTTAATGCTTATTATTGCTTGCTGATTGTATTTGAGTGGCCAACTGAATATAATCTGGTTGTGATTTATTGCTATACTAGAAATCTTGATCCGTACTTGTCTTGAATTTCTAATCATTAGTAGCAAAATTGTGATCAGAGATTGCAATTGGAGAATATAACCTAAGTTAAATAATCCGAGCTTGTGTGTTTATTGTTGAGATCAACCTGTCTTTCTTTTCATAATGCATCCATTGAATTAAATTTAGAGAGCTTATTCTAGGTTGTTTAATTGATAGAGATTAAGTAAAGAGCCTATTTTATTTAACAACAAAGTAAGGAAAGATTGGGATAACAGAGCTTGTTGTTATCCACGGTTGATAACTTCAATGCTGTAATTGGATGACAATTCTACGATTAATTCGCAAATCCATATCTTGTGGTAGAGAATGATCCCTTCACCAGATTTCTCTCATTGATTTTTCACTCAAATTAACTTTCTGTTTTGTTATTCTTCATTTGCGTTCTTAGTTCATTTAGTTAATCATTCAACAAAACCCCCCTTATTTAATTTATTGTTGCTGGAAAATAACAAATTCAATTAGAATCAATCCTCGTGGGAACGATATCTTACTCATCACTTTATTACTTGTGCGACTAGTATACTTGCTAGTTTCGAACGCATCACTCATCAATTTCATGCGGGTGGCTAAGCTTTTTGTGGTTCGTTTTATCTTTTGCACATCCAGAGCTTACCTATGATCGGGTGTGTTTTGCCACACAGTTAACCACTTGTTTAACATTGTCTTCCTCATGAACTTCACTGTTCTTATTGTCATCTGAATCAATAAAAATCTCCAATCAACAATTCTCCTTGTCACTTGCTTTCTTTTTAACCACACTCTTACCAATAAACACACCTCTTCCTCCTTGTCACTGGCTTTCTTTTTAACCACACTCTTAATATAACACATCTCTTCCTCTTTGTCACTAACTTTCTTTTTAACCACACTCTTATCAACATGACACACCTCCACACGCATTGTACCATGGCTTTCTTTTTACCCACACGCTTACCAATATAAGACAACTCTTCCTCCTCACTAGACGATTCCATATCCTCCAAAGAAGCAGAAATTTCAGATTTCTCAACTCCATAGTCTTCATCACTTGAATGATCATTATCCTTTTCACTTATAGACATCTCTGACTTATCAAACCATGAACAAAAATATTATCACCATCATTTCCACCCACTACATCCATATGAACTTCATTGGTCTCTTTCCTCAAATCCTCCAAACCTACATAACTCACATCTCTACCCAACACATCTACATGAACTTCTTCTTTACTAGCTATTGATTCATTGTCACCCAGGACAACAAGACCCTAACTTCTCACTCCAACTAGCCTTTTCATCTGCTTAATGTCAACCTTGAAACTTGATTCATTATGACTGGCTAACAAAGTTTCACTTTTTTTCCCTCTCTGCCTCTTAATGTTCTCATGAATCTCTCTGTACATTAGGGCAGTCCTCGAATGCGTTCTCTTGGCTATAGACGAAGTATAGTCCATCATGCTCTCGCCAAAGCATGTTTCGTATTTCATACATGAATGTTTAATTCATTGATAAAGCACATAAATTCGTGTTTAATATATGAACGTTTTATGCATTGACGAAGCACATAAATAAATGTTTCATACATGAATGTTTTATACATTGACGAAGCACATAAATGAATGTTTCATACATGAATGTTTTATACATAGACAAAAGCACATAAATGATAGTTATTCATTTAAACTAGCCTCCGATGGAATAAAATAAATAGACTACATCGCTTAGAGTAAACAAATAATATTACATAGAGAAAAATACCCGTTACATACGTTTGGTAGACATCATCCCCTGTCATGAAGTGGATCTGGGTTTCTGCAAGTCTGACAATTATGCCTGAAACTTCCACAACGCCCATAATTTTGAGACGAGTTAGACACACTAACAGAAGGGATTCGTTTCCTCCAAGGATGACCGACTGGTTTCCTCATGACTGGCGATAGAACCACTCTGTTATGTACCTCTTTAAGAACCATCCAATCCTCACTAATTCCAACATGAACAACTAGCTAAGCATATGCTTGTAGCAATGTTTCAATTGTATACCAATGGACACAATAATCATAGCAAGTCATTAGGTTCATACGTTTACAAACAGCTAATACATGTGCACACGGAAGCTGGTCAAGATCAAACACCCTGCACGTACATGTCTGAGTATGCATGTCAACGACGTTGACACGGTCGTTGCCTCTCACCTCGTACATAGTAAGAGAGATACCACTAACCCTCATACGTTTGCCCTCCTTTAAACGCTCTTCCATCAACTTGTTAGCCCACGGCGAGAGATATAATTCTGAGTTAGCAAATAACTCTCGACACTCGTAGAGCTATTGCTGTAAGTTTGCCCAGTAATAATCTGCTAATAATGTAACCGGAAGGAATCATGCATGTCGCAAGCAGCTGGTCATCGACTCAGCAATATTTGTTGTCATGATG
>SNVD02000931.1:0-13876 GCA_013180625.2 Boswellia sacra | reverse complement strand
TATATGTCCTTGAATTATCCATGCCAAACTTCTTGAGAAGATCTCTTGTGTATTTAGCTTGATTTATGACGATCCCATCCATTGATTGCTTGATTTGAAGTCCAAGGAAGAAATTTAATTCTCCCATTAAGCTCATTTCAAATTCTTGTTGCATGCACTTGAAAAATTCCTCACACATAGAGACATTAGTAGCACAAAATATAATATCATCAACATAGATTTGAACAATTAATAAATCATCATTTTTTGTTTTAACAAAAAGAGTAGTATCAACTTTTTTCTTTCGAAACCATTATCAATGAGAAATTTGCTCAATCTATCATACAATGCTCTTGGTGCTTGTTTCAAGCCATAAAGTGCCTTTTTGAGTTTGAAAACATGGTTTGGAAAATCATGATTTTGAAAACCAAGAGGTTGCTCTACATATACTTCCTCCATAATGTAACCATTTAAAAATGCACTGTTGACATCCATTTGGTATAATGTAAAATTTTTATAACATGCAAATGCACACAACATTCTAATGGATTCTAATCTAGCAACCGGTGCAAAGGTTTCCTCATAATCAATACCCTCTTCTTGATTGTATCCTTGAGCAACAAGTCTAGCTTTGTTTCTAATAATGGTGCCATTTTCATCTACTTTATTTCTAAAAATCCATTTAGTGCCTATAATAGAATGATTTTTTGGGTCTAGGGACTAATTCCCAAACTTGATTTCTTTCAAATTGATTCAATTCTTCTTGCATTAGCCAAAATCCAACTTTTCTCATTTTTGGCTTCTTTAAAAGATTTTGGTTCAAATTGAGAGACAAATGCAAAATGATTATAAAAGTTCCTAAAAGAAGATCTAATTCTCATACCTTGTGACGGTTCACCAATAATGAGATCTTTAGGGTGAGCTTTTGCGTACCTTCATTCCTTTGGTAATTCTTGGAAAGAATCAATTACTTCCTCAAACTTTTCTTGTTGAAGTTGTAAATCATCTTGACTCTTTTCATCAAGCCTTGATTCCTTGATTTGCCTTTCTACTTCAACAATATCATCATCTAAATTCTTTGAAGAAATCACATTAGTGTCATCAAATTCAACATGCATAGATTCTTCAATAGTAAGAGTCTTTTTATTAAAAACTCTATATGCTTTACTATGGTTGGAGTAGCCCAAAAAAATTCCAACATCAGCTTTTGCATCAAATTTTCCAAGGTTATCCTTAGTGTTTAAAATAAAACATTTACATCCAAAAACTTTAAAAAATCCAATGTTGGGTTTTCTTCCTTTCCAAAGTTAATAAGGAGTTTTCTTTATTAAAGCTCTAACATGGACTCTATTGATTATAAAGCATGCGGTATTAACGGCTTCGGCCCAAAAATATTTTGGCAAATTAGTTTCAAGCAACATGGTCCTAGCCATTTCTTGGATAGTCCTATTTTTCCTCTCAACAACACCATTTTGTTGTGGAGTTCTAGGTGCGGAAAAATTATGTTCAAAAACATTTTCACCACAAAGATTTTCAAACGCGACATTGTCTACTTCACCACCATGATCACTTCTAATGGATACAATAGAATGACCTTTTTGATTTTGGACTCTTTTTGTAAATTTTGAAAAAGCTTGTATGGCCTCATTTTTAGTTTTCAAGAATAACACCCAAGTGAATCTTGAATAATCATCTACAATAACAAAAACATAATACTTTCCACCAAGGCTTTGAGTTCTTGATGGTCCAAATAAATCCAAATGAAGTAATGTAGAGGTTTATTTGTTGAAATAAATTTCTTTTGTTTAAAAGAAGTTCTCACTTGTTTTCCAAATTGACAAGCATCACAAATCTTATCCTTTTCAAATTTTATTTCTGGAAGACCATCAACTAAATCATTTTTAGAAATTTTTGAAAATGTGTCCATGCTAGCATGACCTAACCTTCTATGCCATAACCAAGCACCATGATTAACAATGAAACAATTTTCTACATGATCATTAACATCAATATCAATTGTATAAATATTACCACATCTATTATCAACAAATAATGTCTTATTGTTACTAACATCCGTAATCACACATCTATTAGGCTCAAAAGCAACAAAATACCCCTTATCACACAATTGACTAATGCTAATCAAATCATGTTTCAAACCATTAACAAGCAAAATACTATTAATAATAGGTGAAGAAGGGTTACCAATATCACCATGTCTGATTACCCTTCCTTTGGCATTATCACCGAAGGTCACATATCCTCCTTTCTTCATGATTAATCTTGAGAATTTGGAGGCATCTCCGGTCATAAGCCTTGAGCATCCACTATCTAAGTAACACTTGTGTTTGCCACTCCTTTGTTTCTACAATCAATATTCAAAAAGCAACTTTTTGGTACCCAAATGTTCTTGGGTCCTTGGGGGTTAGTTATGATACTTTTTGGAACCCATATTTGTTTCAAATTAGGATTTCTCTTAATATAGCAAGATGCACTTTGTGTCCTTTTCTTCCACAATAAGTACATGAATGATTAGGATTATTCCTAGAAGATTCATGAGCAAAATAATTTTTAAAATACTTTTGATTTTTATGAGTTTTATATCCTAAACCTCTTTTATCAAAAACACACCTTTGGTTTTGTAACATAGAATTCAAATTTTTGTGCTTTTTGTAAAACTATCAACAATATTTCTTAAGTCATTATTTTCTTTTTTCAAAATAGCATTTTGTTTCTCCAATTTATCAAAATCCTTTTGTTTTAAAACCTCAGTTTTAGTTTTTAATAAATGTATTTGACTTTCCAAACTTTCAAAATCTTTTTGCTTTAAAATTTTATTTTCATTTTCTAAAGCTTCATTTATTTCTACCACCTCTTCTAATTGAGATAACATGATTTTTGACTTCTTTTTGAAAGCATTGATTTTTGAATTTTGTTTATCAACTTGCACATGTAAAATTTGGAATGCTTCAAGTAATTCATCATATGAAAGCTTAGGATCATGGTTTAGAATACTTATCTCATTTTCTCTTAAAGCCATGAAGCACATGTTTGCCATTTTGCAATCTTCTTCTTCATTCTCCTTTAAGGTGATTTCATGAGTCATGAGAGAACCCATAAGTTCTTCTAATGGTAGTTTGGTGAGGTCTTTTGCTTCTTGAATTACCATCACCTTTGGCTCCCAAGATTTTGGTAGACACCTAAGAATCTTTCTCACCATTTCACAATTAGAATAAGATTTACCAAGAGATTTCAAACTATTAATATATCCGTAAATCTAGGAAAACACACAAAATTTTTTTTTTCAAAGGGGGGGGGGGGGGGGGGGGAGAAATTGATTCATTCGATTTATCTTAAAGCTCAGTAAAACTATGAAATAGCAGTAATAATTTTGGATTCTTTAACTTGACTAGTTCCTTCATGAGTTACTTCAAGTGTGTGCCATATTTCTTGTGCCGTAGAACAAGTAGATATTCTATTAAAATCATTTCTATCTAGAGCATAATACAACACATTCATTGCTTTAGCATTCAAACTCAATTTCTTTTTATCATCTTCACTAAACTCTTTAGGTTCTTTAAGCATGCATTCCCTATTTTCAATTTTTGTAGGAACAAAAGGTCCTTCCAAAACAATAGACCACAAATCATAATCAAAAGATTTCAAGAAAATACTCATTCTAGTTTTCCAATAAGAGTAATCACTTCCCTTAAAAAATGGAGGTCTAGAGATAGAAAATCCCTCAACATATGAAGTTGAATTAAAAGTTGCCATAGCTCAAAAATCGATTAAGATTTAAAAAATGGAGCACCTTGCTTATGATACCGTTTGTTGACCCAGGTATGGCAACCCAACGAGGGGGATGAATTGGGTTTGTATTTATCATACGGAATTAGAAAACTTTGCTTGAAAGATCAAAATTATTTAACACTTTCTTTGAGAATAAAGGTGAAGAAGATGAAGATAGAATGCAATCAAGATAATATCAATAAAGAACAATCACAAGTGCAAGTAAATGTAAAGAGGAAAGGGATAGAGAGAGTGCAAACTCAATTTACGTGGTTCGGCAAACATTGCCTACGTCCACGGGCTCCTAGCTCCACGAGCTAAGCTTTTCACTAAGTTGTAGAAATCTTTACAACTTGCTTGATGAACAACCTCACCAAGACTTTTTCCTTCAACCCTTGATAACACCACACCAAGAGTTCTTCTTGATGAACAACCTCACCAAGGCAATTTTCCTCAACTCTTGATAACACCACACCAAGAGTTCTTCTTGATGAACAACCTCACCAAGGCAACTTCCTTCAACCCTTGATAAACACCACACCAAGAGTTCTTCTTGATGAACAACCTCACTAAGGCAACTTTCCTCAACTCTTGATAACACCACACCAAGAGTTCTTCTTGATGAACAACCTCACCAAGGAAAGAGTTCTCTCAAGGATAACTCTTTACAAGAATATCTCACTCTCACCAAAATACAAGAACAAGGATAATTTTTACAACAAAAGTAAAACTCTCTTCAAAGAGTAGATAAAGAATATAAAAGCTCTCTAGACTTGATATTTCTCTCATTTTTTTTTTACTTGATAAAATGCTTCTCTTGCACTTCCTGAATGCATGGGAGAAGGGCTCCTTTTATAGGCAAATAGATGAACTTAATCAAGTGAAGACACCAACTCAAATTTATGCCCACCATAAAAAACCGTAATCTTGTCTCCATTTTTGTCAATGTTCCGTTTGAAATTTTGAAAACTGCAAAACATAAAAGATCATTTTGATAAGCTTTCCAACGCATTAAGAAGCAAGGCAATTGGATATATCTATCTTAAGATATGGACCCAAAAACACCATTCGGGGATTATGTGAGTTGATTTTTCTTCTCTGTGTCAGTCCACCAAAGTGCATGTCAATTATGTCGGCCTTTCATTTGAAATTTGAATTTCTTCAAAACATATGAAATGTGCCTCATTAAGTCCTCTTTCCAATGCCATAAGAATTAAGTCATTTGATATTTCTATCTCAAGATATGTCCAAAAGAGTATTCAGTGCTCATGTCAGCTGATTCCATTTGTCTTTCAATTTGCATGATGATTTGGAAAACCTTGCACTTGAAATTTGAATTTCTTTAAAACATATGAAATGTTATAAATTGAGTAAGTTCACAAAGGCTCAAGATCACATTATTGCGACATTTGTAGAGAAAATATATGACCAATTGAAGAACATTTGCTCATATATTCACATCATTGAATCAAACCTTGTACCTTAAACTTTGATGCCTTTAACATTTAGTTCTTCTCCGAAGTTCAACCTTCATTTTAATAAACCCCTTCTTGATTTTATATTATTTCAATAATCTTATTCTTGCACATAGAATAAATTATATTAGAAATTCTCAATGAACAATGTGTATTGTTATTCATCAAAATTATCATATAGCCTTAGGGCTAACAATCTCCCCTTTTTGATGATGACAAACCAGTGATTGCGTTAAATATAATCTAAAATCAAGAATGTAAATAAAATCAACAATAAGCAAAAAGAATGGCACTTGTTATGAATATAAGCAATCCAACTATTTCTCCCCCTTTTGTTATCATCAAAAAAAAAAAAATTGTAATCAAATTAACTACTCCCCCTAAATATATTCTCCCCCTTAACATATGCTATCATATTAAAGCAAAATTAAGACATATCCAACATGCCTAATTCTCTTCTAATTATGCTAAATATATCTTGACTAAGGGGTTTAGTAAATATATCGGCTAATTGTTTCTCGGTGGGAACAAATTCTAAAAAAATATTACCTTTTTGCACATGATCTCTAATAAAATGATGTCTAATCTCTATATGCTTAGTCCTAGAGTGTTGTATTTGATTTTTTGAAATGTTGATGGCACTTGTATTGTCACATTTGATGGGAATATGATCAAATACCACACCATAATCTTTTAAAATTTGTTTCAGCCAAAGAGATTGTGCACAACAACTTCCTACTGCAATATACTCGGCTTCCCGCACGGTTGATAATGAACAGAATTTTGTTTTCTACTAAAACCATGGCTACTAATGCATGTCCTAGAAAATGGCAAGAGCCACTAGTGCTCTTTCCATCAAGAGACTTCAAGCAAAGTCCCGCATCGGAATACCATAATAGATCAAAATGATCACACTTAGGATACCAAAGACTAGATTTATGGTACCAAGAAGATATTAAATATCCTATTTATAGCCTTAAGGTGAGATTCCTTTGGACAAGATGAAATCTAGCACACATACACACACTAAAAATAATATCGGTCTATAGCAGTTAAAACAAAAAGAGAGCAATCATACCTCGATATTTTGTTACCTCAACATCTTTTCCTTTTTCATCCTTGTCAAGCTTGGTTAATGTACCCATATGTGTGTTATATGTCCTTGAATTATCCATGCCAAACTTCTTAAGAAGATCTCTTGTGTATTTAGCTTGATTTATGAAGATCCATCTATTGATTGCTTGATTTGAAGTCCAAGGAAGAAATTTAATTCTCCCATTAAGCTCATTTCAAATTCTTGTTGCATGCACTTGGAAAATTCCTCACACATAGAGACATTAGTAGCACCAAATATAATATCATCAACATAGATCTGAACAATTAATAAATCATCATTTTTTGGTTTAACAAAAAGAGTAGTATCAACTTTTTCATTTCGAAACCATTATCAATGAGAAATTTGCTCAATCTATCATACCATGCTCTTGGTGCTTGTTTCAAGCCATAAAGTGCCTTTTTGAGTTTGAAAACATGGTTTGGAAAATCATGATTTGGAAAACCAAGAGGTTGCTCTACACTAGAAGGACTACATAATGAAACCATTTAAAAAAATGCACTTTTGACATCCATTTCGGTATAATGTAAATTTTATAACATGCAAATGCACACAACATTCTAATGGATTCTAATCTAGCAACCGGTGAAAAAGTTTCCTCATAATCAATACCTTCTTCTTGATTGTATCCTTGAGCAACAAGTCTAGCTTTGTTTCTAATAATGGTGCCATTTTCATCTACTTTATTTCTAAAAATCCATTTAGTGCTTATAATAGAATGATTTTTGGGTCTAGGACTAATTCCCAAACTTGATTTCTCTCAAGTTGGTTCAATTCTTCTTGCATAGCCAAAATCCAACTTTGTCATTTTCGGCTTCTTTAAAAGATTTTGGTTCAAATTGATAGACAAATACAAAATGATTACAAAAGTTTTTAAAAGAAGATCTAGTTCTCGTACCTTGTGATGGTTCACCAATAATGGGATCTTTAGGGTGAGTTTTTGCATACCTCCATTCCTTTGGTAATTCTTGGGAAGAATCATTTACTTCTTCAAGCTTTTCTTGTTGAAGTTGTAATTCATCTTGGCTCTTTTCATCAAGTCTTGATTCCTTGATTTGCCTTTCTACCTCAACAATACCATCATCTAAATTCTTTGAAGAAATAACATTAGTTTCATCAAATTCAACATGCATAGATTCTTCAATAGTAAGAGTCTTTTTGTTAAAAACTCTATATGCTTTACTATGGTTGGAGTAGCCAACAAAAATTCCAACATCGGCTTTTGCATCAAATTTCCAAGGTTATCCTTGGTGTTTAAAATAAAACATTTACATCCAAAAACTTTAAAAAATCCAATGTTGGGTTTTCTTCCTTTCCAAAGTTCATAAGGAGTTTTCTTTATTAAGCTCTAATTGGACGCCTAATTGATTATAAAGCATGCGGTATTAACTGGCTTCGGCCCAAAATATTTTGGCAAATTATTTTCAGCACATGGTCCTAGCCATTTTCTTGGATAGTCCCTATTTTTCCTCTCAACACCACCATTTTGTTGTGGAGTTCTAGGTGAGGAAAAATTATGCTCAAAACCATTTTCATCACAAAGATTTTCAAATGCAACATTTCTACTTCACCACCATGATCACTCCTAGGATACAATAGAATGCCCTTTTTGATTTTGGATCTTTTTGTAATTTTGAAAAAGCTTGTATGGCCTCATTTTTAGTTTTCAAGAATAACACCAAGTGAATCTTGAATAATCATCTACAATAACAAAAACATAATACTTTCCACCAAGGCTTTGAGTTCTTGATGGTCCAAATAAATCCAAATGAAGTAATTGTAGAGGTTTATTTGTTTGAAATAAATTTCTTTTGTTTAAAAGAAGTTCTCACTTGTTTTCCAAATTGACAAGCATCACAAATCTCATCCTTTTCAAATTTTATTTTGGAAGACCATCAACTAAATCATTTTTAGAAATTTTTGAAATTGTGTCCATGCTAGCATGACCTCGACCTTCTATGCCATAACCAAGCACATCATTAAACAATGAAACATTTTCTACATATATTAAACATCAATATCATTGTATAAATATTACCCCCACATCTAGTCAACAAATACTGTCCTTATTGTTACTAACATCCTTAATCACACCTCTATTAGGCTCAAAAGCAACAAAATATCCCTTATCACACAATTGACTAATGCTAATCAAATTATGTTTCAAACCATGAACAAGCAAAACATTTTCAATAATAGGTGAAGAAGGGTTACCAATATCACCATGTCCGATTACCCTTCCTTTGGCATTATCACCGAAGTTCACATATCCTCCTTTCTTCATGATTAATCTTGAAAATTTGGAGGCATCTCCGGTCATATGCCTTGAGCATCCACTATCTAAGTACCACTTGTGTTTGCCACTCCTTTGTCTCTACAATCAACATTCAAGGAGTAACTTTTTGGTACCCAAAACTTCTTGGGTCCTTGGGGGTTAGTTATGATACTTTTTGGAACCCATATTTGTTTCAAATTAGGATTTCTTTTAATGGAGCAAGAATGCATATTGTGTCCTTTTCTTCCACAATAAGTACATGAATGATTAGGATTATTCCTAAAAGATGCATGAGCAAAATAATTTTTAAAATACTTTTGATTTTTATTAGTTTTATATCCTAAACCTCTTTTATCAAAAACACACCTTTGGTTTTGTAACATAGAATTCAAATTTTTTGTGCTTTTTGTAAAACTATCAACAATATTTCTTAAGTCATTATTTTCCTTTTTCAAATTAACATTTTCTTTCTCTAATTTATCAAATCCTTTTGTTTTAAAATCTCATTTTCAGTTTTTAAAAAATGCATTTGACTTTCCAAACTTTCAAAATCTTTTTGCTTTAAAATTTCATTTTCATTTTCTAAAACTTCATTTATTTCTACCAACTCTTCTAATTGAGATAACATGATTTTTGACTTCTTTTTGAAAGCATTGATTTTTGAGTTTTTCTTATCAATATGCACATGTAAATTTTGGAATGCTTCAAGTAATTCATCATATGAAAGTTTAGGATCATAGTTTAGAATACTTACCTCATCGTCACATAAAGCCATGAAGCACATGTTTGCCACTTCGCAATCTTCTTCTTCGGTAGAGCTAGCTTCACTATCATCCCAATTTGTGGCTTTCATTGCTTTGGATTTCTTGTTTTGACTCTTGAAGTAAGGACAATCCATCTTTACATGTCCCGATTTCTTGCACTCATAGCAAATGATTTGATCATTTTTCTTATCTTGTTTTGAGCTTTGCCCTTTGTACTCCCTTCTAGAATTCTTCTTGAATCTTTGGTTTCTTCTAATCATCCTTTTTAGCTTTCTTGTGATGAATGCAAGATCTTCATCATCTCCTTCATCGTTGGACTCATCATCTTCTTTTGTTGAAAATTTGAAAGCGATATTTTTCTTTTTCTTGAAATCTTCTTCGTTCTCCTTCAAGGTGATTTCATGAGTCATGAGAGAACCCATAAGTTCTTCTAATGGTAGTTTGGTGAGGTCTTTTGCTTATTGAATTGCCGTCACCTTTGGCTCCCAAGATTTTGGTAGACACCTAAGAATCTTTCTCACCATTTCAACATTAGAATAAGATTTACCAAGAGATTTCAAAGCATTGACAATATCCGTAAATCTAGTAATCATTTCGGAAATTGATTCATTCGATTTCATCTTAAAAAGCTCATAACTATGAACTAGCATACTAATTTTGGATTCTTTAACTTGACTAGTTCCTTCATGAGTTACTTCAAGTGTGTGCCATATTTCTTTTGCCGTAGAACAAGTAGATATTCTATTAAACTCATTTCTATCTAGAGCACAATATAACACATTCATAGCTTTCGCATTCAAACTCAATTTCTTTTTATCATCTTCACTAAACTCTTTAGGTTCTTTAAGCATGCTTTCTCCATTTTCAATTTTGTAGGAACAAAAGGTCCTTCCAAAATAATAGACCATAAATCATAATCAAAAGATTGCAAGAAAATACTCATTCTAGTTTTCCAATAAGAGTAATCACTTTCATTAAAAAATGGAGGTCTAGAGATAGAAAGCCCCTCCACATATGAAGTTTGAATTAAAGTTGCATAGCTCAAAATCGGTTAAGAGTTTTAAAAAAAAATGAGCAACCTTGCTCTGATACCACTTGTTGACCAGGTATGGCAACCCAAGAGGGGGGGTGAATTGGGTTTTTATTTATCAAAACGGATTTAGAAAACTTTTCTTGAAAGATCAAAATTAGTTCACTTTTTCTTTGAGAATAAAGGTGAAGAAGATGAAATTAGAAGTTATTAAAGATGTAATCAAGAGAATGGAGCAATAATAAATAATCTCAAGTGGCAAGTAAATGTAGAAGAGTCATAGGTGATGAGAGAGTGCAAACTCCCAATTTACGTGGTTCGGCAAACCTTGCCTACGTCCACGGGTCTCCTAGCTCCTCCACAAGCTAGCTTTCCACTAAGTTGTAGAAATCTTTACAACTTGCTTGATGAACAACCTCACCAAGACTTTTTCTTTCAACTCTTGATAACACCACACCAAGAGTTCTTCGTGATGAACAACCTCACCAAGGTAAAGAGTTTATCTCAAGGATATCTTTATCCTTTACAAGAGATCTCCTCCTCACACATATAAGACCAAAGAAAAGTTTTTACAAACAAGTACAACTCTCTTCAAAGTAGATAAAGATTAAAAGCTCTATAACTTGATATTTCTCTTGGCTTTTTTGCTTGATAAAATGCTTCTCTTGCACTTGTTGAATGCATGGGAGAATGGCTCCTTTTATAGGCAAATGAGATGAACTTAATCAAGTGAAGACACCATCTCCAAATTTTCTGCCCATCATAAAAATCGTAATCTTGTCTGCCATTTTTATCAATGTTTCGTTTGAAATTTGAAAATCTATAAAACATAAAATATCTGAACATTTGAATAAGCTTTCCAACGCATCAAGAATCAAGTCATTTGGATATCTGTAGCTCAAGATATGGCCAAAACACCATTCGGTGCTCATGTGACTTGATTTTCCTCCATGTGTCAGTCCACCGAATTGAATGATAATTCTGTCAGCCTTCCGTTTGAAATTTGAATTTCTTCAAAACATAAAAGATCTTCATATTTGAATAATCTTTTCAAAACATTAAGATTCAAATAATTTGGATATATCTATCTTAAGATATGGCCAAAACACCATTCGGTGCTCATGTGAGTTGATTTTTCTTCTCTGTGTCAGTCCACCGAATTGCATGTAAATTATGTCAGCCTTCCATTTGAAATTTGAATTTCTTCAAAAAATATGAAATGTGCCCCATTAAGTCATCTTTCTAATGCCATAATAATCAAGTCATTTTGATTTTTCTAGCTCAAGATATGTCCAAAGGAGTATTCGGTGCTCATGTCAGCTTCTTCCATTTGTCTTTCAACTTGCATGATGATTTGGACAACCTTGCACTTGAAATTTGAATTTCATTAAAACATATGAAATGTTATAAATTGCGTAAGCTTTCCAAAGGCTCAAGAATCACGTAATTTGGGCATTTGTAGAGAAATATATGACCAATTGATTAAACATTGTTCATGTGTCACATTCCTTGAATCAAACCTTGTACTTAAACTTTGGTGCCTTTAACATGTAGTCTTCTCCTTAGCTTCAACACTTCATTTTAATAAGCCTTTTCTTGATTTGACAATTATTTCAATGATATTACTCTTGCACATAAATAAACATGGTAGTAAATCACAATTAATCAATGTGTATTGTTATCATCAAAATTATCATGTAGCCTTAGGGCTAACAGGAGTCTCCTACCAAAGTACCAAATTTGCGATCGTTCCTTGGGTTGGTAAACTACTATATGCGATTCATCAAGGGCTATTCAGCCAAGGTCGCCCCTCTCATAGACCTACTCAAAAAGAACCACACATGGCGTTGAATCGAAAAATGCCAATATACACCTTCAAGGAGCTAAATAAGGTAATTTCAGAAGAGCCCGTATTGGTACTGTCCGACCACACAAAACCATTCGAGATGCACACGAACGCCTCAGAATTTGCCATTGGGGGTGTTCTCATGCAAGATGGACACCCTATCACGTATGAGAGTCATAAGCTCAATGATACAAAGCAGCGTTACACAGTCTAAGAAAAAGAGATGATAGCCATCATCCAGTGCCTAAGGGTTTGGCATCACTATTTACTTGGCTCGCACTTTGTCATCGTGACCGACAATGTAGCAATGAGCTACTTTCAAATGCAAAAAAAGTTAAGCCCCAAGCAAGCACAATAGCAAGGCTTCTTGGCCGAATTCGACTATTGACTCGAGTACAAGCCTGGCAAGGCAAATGTAGTCACCGATGGATGCATTAAGTCGTAAGGTAGAACTTGAAACATTGAGTGTGAGTCGACCACAAAGGGTATTAATCGTTTGCATTAAAGAAGCCTAGAGCACGATCCTATAGCTAAGAACCTATTAAAGCTTGCTAGTGAGGGAGAGACAAGGCGCTTTTGGATGGATGAAGGCCTACTCTTCACAACGAGGAATCGTCTTTTTGTACCAAGATATGGGAATTTATGAAAGGAAATCATCAAATAGTGTCACGAATCTAAATGGGATAGCCACCCAGGTATGGCACGAACCCTTGCACTCGTCCAAAATTCTTACTATTGGCCACAATTATAAGAAAACATGAAGGCCAATGTACGAACTTGCTTAGTGTGTCAACAAGATAAAGTTGAGCACCAACATCCAACAAGGTTATTAGAACCTCTACCTATTGCGAAAAGGTCATGGCAAAGCGTGTCGATGGATTTCATTATGGCCTTACCAAAATCTAAAGGGTATGAAAGTATGATAGTGGTAGTTGATCGGTTCAATAAATATGTCACCTTCATACCAATCTCAGCAGACTACCCTACGGATGAAACCGCACGAGCATTCCTTAAGAACGTGGTGAAGAGTTCTATAGAACATAGTTGGTGATCGTGACCCACGTTTCACAAGTCGATTTTGGGGAGAACTCTTCAAATTGATGGGGATTGACTTGAACTTCTTAACCAGCTTCCATCCCCAAACTGAAAGACAAACTGAGCGCATTAATAGCCTTTTGGAGTTATACTTAAGGCATTACATGAGCACTCACCAGAGAGATTGGGCAAAACTGTTGGATATTGCCCAATTCTCATATAACATTCAAAGAAGTGAGGCTACCAATAAGAGCCTATTCGAAATTATAACTGGGAGATAACCCATGACACCTATTGCCGTTGCCTCAACAAATAAAGGAAAAAGCCCAGCGGCCTGCAAGCTTACGAGAGAGTGGCATGGGAAAGCCGATATTACGCGACTGTGCTTAGATAAGGTTGCCAGGGAGATGAAGAAATAGGCGCACATGAGAAGATGACATTTCAAATTCTAGGAAAGGGACTTGGTGCTGATCAAACTACTACCCAAACAGTTCAAAATATTACGCAACATGCATAACGGGTTACTACAAAGGTATGAAGGCCTCTTTCTAATTGTCAAGTGAGTAGGC
>SNVD02000930.1:0-14135 GCA_013180625.2 Boswellia sacra | reverse complement strand
TCTATTAAGTCCCCAATACGGTAAAAAATCATTGTAGCACCAAAAATTCAATCCATGCAGAGACAGCATAGGGTAACTAGATGGATGGGGTGGGCGTAGATTTCAGTTGAGAGTCATGTTGCTTGGTCAGAGAATCTTTCCATTAGCACGAGGCCTTCAGGGGCAGAACAAAACAAAACTGTATGGGTTAAGATAAAGAGTACATAATATCGTATTATGTGGGAAGTCCAAGAACAAAACCACGGGGATCCAGACAAATGGATAATGGTTATTGATTAATCTCAATGTGGTTCATTAAATATTAAAAAAAAAATCTCAATTGCTACATCGCCCAATTATGATTTTTGTTACTCCATTTTTTACAGTCGGTTGAATATTTTGACCAATAAAAATCTAATTAATGTGCATTCACTGTTGATAATTGATAAGTAACAATAATACTAATAATAAAGCTGGTCAAGCTGTCTGCTTCGTGCAGCAACTCAGCCGTTGTTCTATGTATAAAAAACAATCACCAAAGAATATTTTTTGTTGGCATAACTTAGCATGTAAATTTTCTCTATAACATATTCTGTCCAACCAATTATTTTTGTAAAGGATATCGAATTCGTTATTTTAGCAAGAGTTGAATTACTATATTTTTTTTAATTGAAGTTTGAATTATTTTTTTCATAAATAAGTTTTACTTTATATTTCTAAAGGATTTATTACCAGCTAATAATCAACTAGGTTTTACAGGATGCATTTCCCTATAGTTGGACCTTTCCCCTGAATTTTGCTTTAAGTAATTGCTACACTGAAAGCAAGACTTTGTCGACTTAGACCACACATAACGTTTCTAAAAGTTCTTTTGCAATTTTCCGAGACAATCCGCATGGATGTAATAAAGCGAGGGGCCTGCGGTCGTGATAAAACCTCCCCAGTATTCGACCTATTTGCCAAGCACAATCTCTCAAAAACCTTTCCATTTTTAAGTTCGATAACATTTGAAAATGGCACGTGATCTATAGAATAATGTTACTCTGACAAATTATATATATATACTTATATATATATATATATATATAAATTGAGGTGGTATTATTTATTTATTTACACATTATTATTTTTTATTAAATACTTGATTTTGTAAATTCATTACTTCAATTATTTTATGACATGTTAATTTGTATATAATAGTTTCTATATATAGCTTATAACACTAGCATTATTCATGATCTTTATTATGATCACCCTCATTTGTTGTGTTTCGGGAATATGGTTGAATTGTATCCTTTCAAAACCCTTTTTAAAAGTATAAAAAATAAATTAATTATAGAAATTTGCTTTAAAACTGTTTTATTCTTTACATATAGTCTTTCTGTAAATGACGACCGTACATGGATATTTTATCTTTACACACACACATATGTAATAGTACTGCACAATTGACCTAAAAATTAACAGACAAGTTTTAAGAGGAGCTTTTCATAGTTGAAAATATGGGACGTAAAGGAGCACAAATTTCTCGGATACATGATGCATTATGAATTCGATCCTGACATTTTATAGAACCATCCAACTTATTGGAAATTTTTTTTGTCCAAGATGGACTAATAATATTAACAAGTTGTTAGCTTCAGCCCATGATGCATGCATGAATTAATCAAATTTAACAAATCAATACAATTGACGATAATGAGACTTCTAAATTCATGAACTTTAAAATTCATTGGAGCTATATTTCGCGCACATGTTATTTGATTTCATTAAAAGTCATCGCGGGGTTGTTATTTGGAATTATATAGTTTTGAATATCAAAATCATAATCAATGCTTTTAAAAAAATTTGATATAGAGACAATAATTTTATTTAAATACTATTATTCATCATGATTTAATTGAAGATGTATTTAAGAAACTAGGCTTATACTGATCTTTGTTACTACAACAATGTAAACTACGTAAGAGGATAAATTTAATACTATTTGTTATCTATCTATCGATATTATGTGGTTTCTTGACAAATTATTGGAGTTCTGGCAATGCATTTGGAAGGTCTACTTCTTTAACGAGAAAAAAAAAAAAGAAAAAAAGAAAAATTACTTGGGACGAAAAATTTAAAATTCTATTTGAAAAAAATGATAAGTAAATTCGCAAGAGTAATGTCCCTCGTGTCAATTAAAGTTCTCAAATGGTCATCATTGTTACAACAATAGTGCAATTAAATTAATGGAGTTCTGGCAATGAAATTAACGGGAATAAAAAAAATTATATGAAAAATAACTTGGGACGTAAAATTTAAAATGCTATTTGAAAAACAGAAAGATAAATAAATTCGCAATAGTAATTTCCCCTTTGTCAACTAAAGTTCTCAAATTGTCATCGTTATTATAATAACAGTGTAATTACATTAATAGAGTTCTGGCAATGCATTTGGCAGATCTACTTCTTTAACAAGATTAAAAAAATTATATGAAAGATTACTTGGAACGGTAAATTTAAAATGCAATTTGAAAAAAAGAAATTTGCAAGAGTAATGTTCCTCTTGTCAGAGCGCTCAAAATGTCTACAAATTATATGTTTATCTAGAACGAAAAAAAAAGTAAACAAAGTCAATTTTGTTCTGGCAATTAATGGGTAGTCTTCCTTCGGTGCTTTCAACCTTTAACAAAATGTATAAAGAATTATGGTTACTAACATTTTTTACAACTCATCTCATTTCTCAAACATCGATCAATAACTATGTTGCTGACACAGAAAAATTAGCAGAATTTCGATAGGCAAATTGTATGTAAAGAGAATTAGCTAGCCATGCATAATTTCCACAAAATGTAAACGAACGATTAATCTGATCAATTTTGGAAGATTACAGATATAGCGAAAGGGAATTCTCTGACATAATGGTAAAACGTTTGATAATTATTAAATGTGCAATTGGAAGAATTTTTTTTTATCAAAAAGGAAATTCAATACGAAGACCAGTTTATGTTGACCCAGGTATGACAACCCAAGAGGGGGGGTGAATTGGGTTTTATTTATCAAAACGAATTTATAAAACTTTTCTTGAAAGATAAAAATTATTTCACTTTTTTTTTTGAGAATAGAAGTGAAGAAGATGAAAATAGAAGTTATCTAAGATGCAATCAAGAGAATAGCAATAATAAATAATCTCAAGTGCAAGTAAATGTAAAGAGTATAGGGATAGAGAGAGTGCAAACTCAATTTACGTGGTTCGGCAAACCTTGCCTACGTCCACGGGCTCCTAGCTCCACGAGCTAAGCTTTCCACTAAGTTTTAGAATCTTTACAACTTGCTTGATGAACAACCTCACCAAGACTTTTTCTTCCAACTCTTGATAACACCACACCAAGAGTTCTTCTTGATGAACAACCTCACCAAGGGAAGAGTTCTCTCAAGGATAACTTTTATCCTTTACAAGTAGATCTCACTCTCACCACAATACAAGAACAAAGAAAATTTTTACAACAAAAGTACAACTCTCTTCAAAGAGTAGATAAAGAATATAAAAGCTCTATAAACTTGATATTTTTCTTGGCTTTTTGCTTGATAAAATGCTTCTCTTGCACTTCTTGAATGCATGGGAGAATGGCTCCTTTTATAGGCAAATGAGATGAACTTAATCAAGTGAAGACACCAACTCCAAATTTTCTGCCCACCATAAAAACCGTAATCTTGTCTTCCATTTTTGTTAATGTTCCGTTTGAAATTTGAAAATATACAAAACATAAAAGATTTGCACATTTGAATAAGCTTTCCAACGCATTAAGAATCAAGTCATTTGGATATCTGTAGCTCAAGATATGGCCAAAAAACAATTCGGTGCTCATGTGACTTGATTTTTCTTTCTTGTGTCAGTCCACCAAATTGAATGATAATTCTGTCAGCCTTCCTTTGAAATTTGAATTTCTTCAAAACATAAACGATCTGCATATTTGAATAAGCTTTCCAAAACATTAAGATTCAAAGCATTTGGATATCTCTATCTTAAGATATGGCCAAAACACCATTCGGTGCTCATGTGAGTTGATTTTTCTTCTCTGTGTCAGTCCACCGAATTGCATGTCAATTATGCCGGCCTTCTTTTTGAAATTTGAATTTTTTCAAAACATATGAAATATTCTTCATTAAGTCATATTTCCAATTCCATAAGAATCAAGTCATTTTGATTTTTCTAGCTCAAGATATGTCCAAAGGAGTATTCGGTGCTCATGTCAACTGCTTCCATTTGTCTTTCAACTTGCATGATGATTTGGACAACTTTGCACTTGAAATTTGAATTTCATTAAAACATATGAAATGTTATAAATTGAGTAAACTTTCCAAAGGCTCAAGAATCACGTCATTTGGATATTTGTAGAGATATATATGACCAATTGATTGAACATTGCTCGTGTGTCACATTCCTTGAGTCAATCCTTGTTCTTAAACTTTGGTGCCTTTAACATGTAGTCTTCTCCTTAGCTTCAACACTTCATTTTAATAAGCCTCTTTTTTATTTTAAAATTATTTCAATGATCTTACTCTTGCACATTAATAAACATGTTAGTAAATCTCAATTAATCAATGTGTATTGTTATCATCAAAATTATCATGTAACCTTAGGGCTAACAATCTCCCCCTTTTTGATGATGACAAACCATTGATTGCTTTAAAATATAATCTAAAATCAAGAATGAAAATAAAATCAACAATAAGCAAAAATAATGGCACTTGTTATGAATATAAGCAATCCAACTATTTCTCCCCCTTTTGTTATCATCAAAAAAATGTAATCAAATTAACTACTCCCCCTAAATATATTCTTCCCCTTAACATATGCTACCATTCAAAGATTATCATATTAAAGCAAAATTAAGACATATCCACATGCCTAATTCTCTTCTAATTATGCAAAATCTATCTTGACTAAGGGGTTTAGTAAATATATCGGCTAATTGTTTATCGATGGGAACAAATTCTAAAGAAATATTACCTTTTTGCACATGATCTCTAATAAAATGATGTCTAATCTCTATATGCTTAGTCCTCTAGAGTGTTGTATGGGATTTTTTGAAATGTTGATGGCACTTGTATTGTCACATTTGATGGGAATATGATCAAATACCACACCATAATCTTTTAAAATTTGTTTCATCCAAAGAGATTGTGCACAACAACTTCCTACTGCAATATACTCGGCTTCCGCGGTTGATAAGGCAACAGAATTTTGTTTTCTACTAAACCATGAGACTAATGCATGTCCTAGAAAATGGCAAGAGCCACTAGTGCTCTTTCTATCAAGAAGACTTCCAGCAAAGTCCGCATCGGAATAACTAATTAGATCAAAATTATCACACTTAGGATACCAAAGACCTAGATTTATGGTTCCAAGAAGATATCTAAATATCCTTTTGACAGCTTTAAGGTGAGATCCTTTGGACAAGATTGAAATCTAGCACACATACACACACTAAACATAATATCAGGTCTACTAGCAGTTAAATACAAAAGAGAGCCAATCATACCTCGATATTTTGTTACCTCAACATCTTTTCCTTTCTCATCTTTGTCAAGCTTGGTTAATGTACCCATAGGTGTTTTATATGTCCTTGAATTATCCATGCCAAATTCTTGAGAAGATCTCTTGTGTATTTAGCTTGATTTAATGAAGATCCCATCTATTGATTGCTTGATTTGAAGTCCAAGGAAGAAATTTAATTCTCCCATTAAGCTCATTTCAAATTCTTGTTGCATGCACTTGGAAAATTCCTCACACATAGAAACATTAGTAGCACCAAATATAATATCATCAACATAGATTTGAACAATTAATAAATCATCATTTTTTGGTTTAACAAAAAGAGTAGTATCAACTTTTTTCATTTCGAAACCATTATCAATGAGAAATTTGCTCAATCTATCATACCATGCTCTTGGTGCTTGTTTCAAGCCATAAAGTGCCTTTTTGAGTTTGAAACATGGTTTGGAAAATCATGATTTTGAAAACCAAGAGGTTGCTCTACATATACTTCCTCCATAATGTAACCATTTAAAAATGCACTTTTGACATCCATTTGATATAATGTAAAATTTTTATAACATGCAAATGCACACAACATTCTAATTGATTCTAATCTAGCAACCGGTGCAAAGGTTTCCTCATAATCAATACTTCTCTTGATTGTATCCTTGAGCAAACA
The DNA here is from genome assembly GCA_013180625.2 of Boswellia sacra. Taxonomy (NCBI): domain Eukaryota; kingdom Viridiplantae; phylum Streptophyta; class Magnoliopsida; order Sapindales; family Burseraceae; genus Boswellia; species Boswellia sacra. The sequence continues at coordinate 7,954 of SNVD02000930.1, read as the reverse complement.
AGTCTAGCTTTGTTTCTAATAATGGTGCCATTTTCATCTACTTTATTTCTAAAATCTATTTAGTCCCTATAATAGAATGATTTTTGGGTCTAGGGACTAATTCCCAAACTTGATTTCTCTCAAATTGATTCAATTCTTCTTGCATAGCCAAAATCCAACTTTCGTCATTTTCGGCTTCTTTAAAAGATTTTGGTTCAAATTGAGAGACAAAAGCAAAATGATTACAAAAGTTCCTAAAAGAAGATCTAGTTTTCATACCTTGTGATGGTTCACCAATAATGAGATCTTTAGGGTGAGCTTTTGCATACCTCCATTCCTTTGGTAATTCTTGGGAAGAATCATTTACTTCCTCAAGCTTTTCTTGTTGAAGTTGTAATTCATCTTGGCTCTTTTCATCAAGCCTTGATTCCTTGATTTGCTTTTCTACCTCAACAATATCATCATCTAAATTCTTTGAAGAAATAACATTAGTTTCATCAAATTCAACATGCATAGATTCTTCAATAGTAAGAGTCTTTTTGTTAAAAACTCTATATGCTTTACTATGGTTGGAGTAGCCAACAAAAATTCCAACATCGGCTTTTGCATCAAATTTTCCAAGGTTATCCTTGGTGTTTAAAATAAAACATTTACATCCAAAAACTTTTAAAAAATCCAATGTTGGGTTTTCTTCCTTTCCAAAGTTCATAAGGAGTTTTCTTTATTAAAGCTCTAATATGGACTCTATTGATTATAAAGCATGCTGTATTAACGGCTTCGGCCCAAAAATATTTTGGCAAATTATTTTCAAGTAACATGGTCCTAGCCATTTCTTGGATAGTCCTATTTTTCCTCTCAACAACACCATTTTGTTGTGGAGTTCTAGGTGAGGAAAAATTATGCTCAAAACCATTTTCATCACAAAGATTTTCAAATGCAACATTGTCTACTTCACCACCATGATCACTCCTAATGGACACAATAGAATACCCTTTTTGATTTTGGACTCTTTTTGCAAATTTTGAAAAAGCTTGTATGGCCTCATTTTTAGTTTTCAAGAATAATACCCAAGTAAATCTTGAATAATCATCCACAATAACAAAAACATAATACTTTCCACCAAGACTTTGAGTTCTTGATGGTCCAAATAAATCCAAATGAAGTAATTGTAGAGGTTTATTTGTTGAAATAAATTTCTTTTGTTTAAAAGAAGTTCTCACTTGTTTTCCAAATTGACAAGCATCACAAATCTTATACTTTTCAAATTTTATTTTTGGAAGATCATCAACTAAATCAAATTTTTAGAAATTTTTGAAATTGCTGTCCAGGCTAGCATGACCTAATCTGCTATGCCATTAACCAAGCATCATGATTAACAAATAAAACAATTTTCTACATGATCATTAACATCAATATCAATTGTATAAATATTACCACATCTATTACCAACAAATAATGTCTTATTGTTACTAACATCCTTAATCAAACATCTATTAGGCTCAAAAGTACAAAATATCCCTTATCACACAATTGACTAATGCTAATCAAATCATGTTTTAAACCATGAACAAGCAAAACATCTTTAATAATAGGTGAAGAAGGGTTACCAATATCACCATGTCTCATTACCCTTCCTTTGGCATTATCACCGAATGTCACATATCCTCCTTTATTCATGATTAATCTTGAGAACTTGGAGGCATCTTCGGTCATATGCCTTGAGCAACCACTATCTAAGTACACTCATTTGTCTCTACAATCAACATTCAAGGAGTAACTTTTTGGTTTTGGTACCCAAAAGTTCTTGGTCCTTGGGGGTTAGTTATGATACTTTTTGGAATCCATATTTGTTTCAAATTAGGATTTATCTTAATGTAACAAGAATGCAATTTGTGTCCTTTTCTTCCACAATAATTACATGAATGATTATGATTATTCCTAGAAGATGCATGAACAAAATAGTTTTTAAAATACTTTTTATTTTTATGACTTTTATATCCTAACCCTCTTTTATCAAAAACACACCTTTGGTTTTGTAACGTAGAATTCAAATTTTTTTTGCTTTTTGTAAAACTATCAACAATATTTCTTAAGTCATTATTTTCCTTTTTCAAAATAACATTTTCTTTCTCTAATTTATCAAAATCCTTTTGTTTTAAAATCTCATTTTCAGTTTTTTAAAAATGTATTTGACTTTCCAAACTTTCAAAATCTTTTTGCTTTAAAATTTCATTTTCATTTTCTAAAGCTTCGTTTATTTCCACCAACTCTTCTAATTGAGATAACATGACTTTTGACTTCTTTCTGAAAGCATTGATTTTTGAATTTTGTTTATCAACTTGCACATGTAAATTTTGGAATACTTCAAGTAATTCATCATATGAAAGCTTAGGATCATGGTTTAGAATACTTATCTCATTTTCTCTTAAAGCCATGAAGCACATGTTTGCCACATCGTAATTTTCTTCTTCATTCTCCTTCAAGATGATTTCATGAGTAATGAGAGGACCCATAAGTTCTTCTAATGGTAGTTTGGTGAGGTCCTTTGCTTATTGAATTGCCGTCACCTTTGGCTCCCAAGATTTTGGTAGACACCTAAGAATCTTTCTTACCATTTCAACATTAGAATAAGATTGACCAAGAGATTTCAAACCATTGACAATATCCGTAAATCTAATAAACATTTCATAAATTGATTCATCCGATTTCATCTTAAAAAGCTCATAACTATGAACTAGCATACTAATTTTAGATTCTTTTACTTGACTAGTTCCTTCATGAGTAACTTCAAGTGTGTGCCATATTTCTTGTGCCGTAGAACAAGTAGATATTCTATTAAACTCATTTCTATCTAGAGCACAATACAACACATTCATAGCTTTAGCATTCAAACTCACTTTCTTTTTATCATCTTCACTAAACTCTTTAGGTTCTTTAAGCATGCATTCCCCATTTTCAATTTTGGTAGGAACAAAAGGTCCTTCCAAAACAATAGACCACAAATCATAATCAAAAGATTTCAAGAAAATACTCATTCTAGTGTTCCAATAAGAGTAATCACTTCCATTAAAAAATGGAGGTCTAGAGATAGAAAGTCCCTCAACATATGAAGTTGAATTAAAAATTGCCATAGCTCAAAATCGGTTAAGATTTAAAAAAAATGAGCAACCTTGCTCTGATACCACTTGTTGACCCAGGTATGGCAACCCAAGAGGGGGAGTGAATTGGGTTTTTATTTATCAAAACGGATTTAGAAAACTTTTCTTGAAAGATCAAAATTAGTTCACTCTTTCTTTGAAAATAAAGGTGAAGAAGATGAAATTAGAATTTATCAAAGATGCAATCAAAAGAATAATAATGATGAACAATCACAAGTACAAGTAAATGTAAAGAGGAAAGGGATAGAGAGAGTGCAAACTCAATTTACGTGGTTCGGCAAACCTTGCCTACGTCCACGGGCTCCTAGCTCGACGAGCTAAGCTTTCCACTAAGTTGTAGAATCTTTACAACTTGCTTGATGAACAACCTCACCAAGACTTTTTCTTCCAACTCTTGATAACACCACACCCAGAGTTCTTCTTGATGAACAACCTCACCAAGGCAACTTCCTTCAACTCTTGATAACACCACACCAAGAGTTCTTCTTGATGAACAACCTCACCAAGGCAACTTTCTTCAAACCTTGATAACACCACACCAAGAGTTCTTCTTGATGAACAACCTCACCAAGGCAACTTTCTTCAACCCTTGATAACACACAACAAGAGTTCTTCTTGATGAACAACCTCACCAAGGAAACTTCCTTCAACTCTTGATAACACACAACAAGAGTTCTCTCAAGGATAACTATTATTCTTTACAAGAATATCTCACTCTCACCACAATACAAGAACAAAGATAATTTTTACAACAAAGTATAACTCTCTTCAAAGAGTAGATAAAGAATATAAAAGCTCTCTAGACTTGATATTTCTCTTGTTTCTTTGCTTGATAAATGCTTCTCTTCACTTGTTGAATGCATGGGAGAATGGCTCCTTTTATAGGCAAATGAGATGAACTTAATCAAGTGAAGACACCAACTCCAAATTTTCTTCCCACCATAAAAACCGTAATTTTGTCTGCCATTTTTGTCAATGTTCCGTTTGAAATTTGAAAATCTACAAAACATAAAAGATTTGTACGTTTGAATAAGCTTTCCAACGCATCAAGAATCACTACAAGAAAAACAGTTTTTTGCGACAAAATTTTTTGCGACGGAATAAAATTCGTCGCAAAAAGCGGCCTTTTGCGACGAAATTATTATTTCGTCACAAAAGGTAGCATTTAAAAAAAAAAGATATTTTGCGAGGAATTTTTCGTCGCAAAATAAAACCTTTAGCGACGAATATTCATTTCCTCGCTAAAAACTCGAGTGACTAATTAGGGAAGTTTTTTTTGCGACGAAATAAACCTATTGCGACAAATTTTTCATCGCAAAACGTATATCACACACAGACGGCATTTTGTGACAAAAATTTTATAGTAACATGAACATTTTTTGCGACAAAATTATGTTTCTCGCGAAAAAAAGACCTTTTACGACAAAAAATTTCTCACTAAAGGCCATTCTAATTTACCATGCATATATGGCAATACTTGACATTTTGCGACAAAAAAATAATTCCTCGCAAAATGTGACCTTTTGCGAGGAAAATTTCCTCGCAAAAAATCTATTTTTTGCGACAAAAAATTCTTCGCTAAAAGCTATTTTAATTTACCATGCACACGTGGTAATACGGGACATTTTGCGACAAAAACGTGATTCCTCGCAAAATTCCACCTTTTGCGAGAAATTTTTTGTCGTAAAATGTCAATTTTTTGCGACAAAAAATTCATCGCGAATAGCCTTTTTAATTTACCATGTACACGTGGCAATACCGGATATTTTGCGACAAAAACGTGATTCCTCGCAAAATGCTACCTTTAGCGAGGAATTTTTTGTCGCAAAAGGTATATTTTTTGCGACAAAAAATTCCTCGCGAAAAGCCATTTTAATTTATCATGCTTACGTGGCAATACTGGACATTTTGCGACAAAAACGTGATTCCTCGCAAAAGGCGACCTTTAGCGAGCAATTTTTTGTCGCAAAAAAAAGACATTTTGCGACAAAAAATTCCTCGCGAAAAGTCATTGTATTTTACCATGCTTACGTGGCAATACTGGACATTTTGCGACAAAAATGTGATTCCTCGCAAAATGAGACCTTTCGCGAGGAATTTTTTGTCGCAAAAAATAGACATTTTGCGACAAAAAATTCCTCGCGAAAAGTCATTTTATTTTACCATGCTTACGTGGCAATACTGGACATTTTGCGACAAAAACGAGATTCCATGCAAAATGTGACTTTTTGCGAGAAAATTTTCCTCGCAAAAAGTCATATTTTGCGACAAACATTCTCTCGCAAAAAGTCACATTTTGCGACAAAAAATTCCTCGCAAAAAGCCATTCTAATTTATTATGCACTTGACAATATTGGATATTTTGCGACGAAAATTTGATTCGTCGCGAAATGTGATCTTTTGCGACAATAAATTCCTCGCAAAAAAGTTAACCTTTTGCGAAAAAAAAATTTCTCGCGAAAAGCCTGTCTAACTTATTATGAACACGTGACAATACTGGACATTTTGTGACGAAAATATGTATTCCTCGCAAAATATGGCCTTTTGCGAGAAAATATTTCTCGCAAAAAGTTATTTTTTTAAAATTAAAACTTAATAACTTTCCTCTTTTGCTTTCTTCTCTTTGTTCGTGATTCGTCTAATATATAAGTCTTTGTTTAAAAAATGACAAAAAAAAAGAATAAAGAAAGTATTAAAAATCTAATTTGATTTTATATAAATTGACAATTTTTAAATATAGTAAGGTCATTTGGATATTCATACAAATTTTTATTAAAAAAAAAGACCATTTGTGATTCCATTCATGCTTTTAAATGTGAAAAACTATTAAGATATTCTAAATTTAGTGTTTGTAAAAGAGATAAATAATTAAAATAAACTCTCTATATATGTGTGTGTGTGTGTGTGTGCGTGTGTGTGTGTGCGTGTGTGTGTGTGTGATATGAATCGTTAATAATCTAATAATCAAGCATAAAATTTATTGCTAATTATTTATATATAACCTAATTTATGTGTGATTTATATATGTCTAACTGCTAACTTACAATTATGATAAACTTATTACCATGACTAATTTTTAATTGATGAAAATGAGATTGGAAAAAAAAATCCAACTTCTAAAAATCTAATTTATTTTTCAACGTTTAATTATATGTCAAATAAACATAAATAAATAATTAATTAATAATCATGTAATAAACATAAATAAATAAATAATTAATAATCATGTAATGTTGCCTATAATTATGTTTTTTATTTTTTTGTTATAAAGTGTATTAATTTAGACAATATATTTCTCTTAGACTTTTAATTTTTATCGTATAGCTTTGAGTAAATTGTTGAGATATTTTAAACAATTGTTAGAGTTTAGTTTAAGGGAGATAAATAATTAAAATGAACTCTATAACAAAAAATAAATACATTTGTTACATATTGATTACTATATGAATAATTAATCATTTACTGGTAAATGGCAAAACCTAATTTTTAATTTGTAATGCATATGATACTTGTAACATATGTATATGTATATATGTCTAATAATTAAATTACTTATATGAAAAAAAATTTATAATTGTAAAAAATATTTTTAATAATTGTTAGTTTTATAAAAAAAAATGGATAATTAATTTAAAGGCATTCTATACTTGAAAATAAATGCAATTTTGTTACATTTTTATATAATTATAATATGAATAAGTAATCATTTACTAATCAAATTAGAAAAACTTATTTTCAATTTCTTATAATAACAAATATGACATATATAGATATTCAATTATTAAATTACAACTATTACAAACTTATGGTTTGAATTTGTCAAGATATTTTAAATATTAATTGTTAGCATTTGTAAAATGAATAAATAATAAAAAATATTCACTGAAAGTAAATGCATTTGTTACATAATAATTATAATATGAATATTTGATTATTTATTTATTAAAGTATTAAAAACTATTTTTCAATAACTCGCACATGACAATTATGTCATATGTATAGTTGTTTAAGTATTATACATTTATTAATGATAGTTGACTTGTGTGTATTTTGTTAACACTTTAATACATATGACAATTATGACATACGTTTATATGTTAATAATTAAATTATCTCCATCACAAATTAATTTTTTAAATTTGTAAAACATATTTTTAGTGTTTTTAAAAGAAATAGATAATTAAAATAAATTATAGCTAAATTGAATAGAATCTTTTTGTTACATATATGATTATAATATCAATAATTAATTATTTATTGATCAATAAAGAAACTTTTTTTTTGTAATTGCTCATATAACAACTATGACATATGTATAAATGTCTAACTATTGTTTACACTTGTTAAATAATTCTTGAGTTGTTGTACATATTTTATTAACATTTTAATACTCAAAAAAAAATAATTAAATACCATATGATGTTTTATATTTCTATTGTATATGGTTGTTATATTATTTATTAATTTATCATCAAATTATTTAATACCAATCCAATATTATATAAATTTAATTATGGATGAAAATTTAATTAATAAATAAACTTATAATTATCCAAGTCTAAGTATGGTTTATCCTAATATTAAATAAATTTAATTATGTTGGATAAATTTATTTAATTACTAAATAAATTTATAATTATCAAAGTCCAAGTATGATTAATTTCAAAATCTTCTTAGTTTTTTATTATAATTTTCACATTTGTATACTTTTTATGACAAATAAAAGAGTCTTTAACATTTTTTTAAGATTTTTAGTGAGGAAATTTTCGTCGCAAAAAGATTAATATTTTGTCGTAACATATGATGTTTTGTGATGA
>SNVD02000929.1:0-13916 GCA_013180625.2 Boswellia sacra | reverse complement strand
GTAGTTTTTTTTGTTTTCTGCCAAAAAAAAAGATTGAGTGTTCTAAATAAGTTTGGGGGAGTAACCTGGTGAATTGAAATGAAGTTGTGTTAGAGGGTTGAGCTCTACATAGTCTTGAATGATTTATGTGTTTGTGGGTGATTTGAGCCAAATTATTATCCTTTATCATACCTTCACCAAGCCAAACGTTACAAGCTTAATAAAGTCCTACTTGATCCTTGGTGTTGTGCATGTCTACATTAGTGGAGAGTGACTTGAAAAGCAGGCCTATGGAGTTCATTTGTACACACATCTTCAATATTAAATATGATTCATTTTTATGCATAAACTCATCCGGGTTACAAGTGATTAGGTGAGAATGGCTCTACACACACACACTTGAGGTATTGAAATGAAGCGAAACTAATCTTTAAGATAAAATTCTTGATCAAGTGCATTATTTTGAAGTTTTCCTTGGGTTATAATTTAGTACAATCTTTGAGGCCTATTTGCAAGATGAAGCATTTGTGTGTTTTAATTTTTTGTTGATTCTGTTTCGGTTTAGTTTTATTTCATATTGTCGTAGTTGCTCGAGGAATAGCAAAGTCTAAGTGTGGGGGAATTTGATAAGTGTCTATTTATATATCATTTTCATATCAATTCGTCCATGTTTCTTTGCTATTTTCCTTGGTATTTTTATGTTTTTGTGTGGTTTTTGATGTTTGTAGGAGTTTTGGAGGAACTTACACAAAATTGGAGTAAAACCCCTCATTTTCACCTCTGCTAGTCAACCAATTTCTTGGAGTTGATTGTATCGATATACAATTAACCGGATAACATGCTATATACCATTGAAAAGCTCTCGAAGTCTATTTTCTGGAGAAATTTACGGTTCACGAATTTATGTAGTGTACCGAAAGTTGTGATAAAAATGATATGAGAAGTGTATATTTGTAATTCCATATATCACTGTAGCATGTTAATAAATACGGGGCACTGTAGCAAGTTACTGTAGCAGAGTATTTAAACACATTTTAGGGTTTTGTTTTCATAACTTGAAGAGGGGAAAACGTGGGAGGAGGCTGCATTTCTGGATTTCTCTTATCCCTTGGAGTTCTTGAAGGAGAAAGAAGATTTTGAAAGAGGAGGAACTACAATTCCAAGAAGATTCATCTACAAAGAAGATTTTCAAAGAATTTGCTAAGTTCTTTCTTTCCTTTTCAATTCTGGAATTTCTCTGTATTGTATTGTTATTCTGACTGAATATGTGTAACTAAATCTGAATTGGTTGAGGGTGATTTCAAAGCCCTTGATATGGATTTTGTGAGTTGATTGTGTAAGAAATTGTTATCCAATTCTCTAATTGAAGTTGCTTGTATTTTCCCATTTTTAATGCTTATGATTACTTGCTGATTGTATTTGGGTGGCCAACTGAATATAATCTGGATATTGTCTATTGCTAGATTAGAAATCTTGATCCGTAATTGTCTTGAATTTCTAATCATTAGTAGCAAAATTGTGATCAGAGATTGCAATTGGAAAATACAACCTCGGTTAAATAATTCAAACTTGTGTAATTATAGCTTAGATCAACCTATCTTTCTTATCGTAATGCTTCCATTGAATTAAACTCAGAGAGCTTGTTCTAGGTTGTTTAATGGATAGATATTAAATAAAGAGCTTGTTTTATTTAACAACAAAGTAAGGAAAGATTGGGATAACAGAGCTTGTTGTTATCTACGGTTGATAACTTCAATGCAGTAAATGGATTACAATTCTATGTTAATTCACAAATTCATATCTTGTGGCAGAGAATGAACTCATAACCAAGTGTCTCCATTGATTTTTCACTCCATTTAACTTTGCTTTGTGTTATTCTTCATTTGCTTTCGTATTAAGTTTAGTTAATCAATCAACAAAACCCCCCCTGTTTAGTTTATTATTGCCGGAAAATAACAAATTCAATTAGAATCAATCCTGTTGGGAACGAATACTACTTATCACTTTATTACTTGTGCGACTAGATATTGCTAGTTTCGAACTGCATCACATTCACCTTGAAGACTTTTCCGTTTTTAAGCTCTTGATTTTTCCACTGCACATGAGGAAAAAACATTAGTAATAACAAAAGGTCCAACCCATCGAGATCGTAATTTACCTTGAAATAACTTGAGGCAAGAATGAAATAAAAGAACTTTCTGTCCCACTTCAAAATTCTTCCTGGAGATCAGTTTATCGTGAAATGCCTTAGTTCTCTCCTTGTAAATTCTGGAATTCTCATAGGCATCATTTCTAAGTTCTTCCAATTCTTGCAGTCGAAGCTTCCTTTGTTCTCCAGCAGCATCCATCTCCATGTTACAAAGCTTTACTGCCCACCATGCTTTGTGTTCGAGCTCTACTGGAAGGTGACACGGCTTACCATAGACCAACCTATACGGAGACATCCCAATAGGTGTCTTGTAAGCAGTTCGGTAGGCCCAAAGTGCATCATTCAATCGTAGGCTCCAATCTTTTCTAATCGGATTCACTGTCTTCTCGAGAATGGACTTGACTTCCCGATTTGAAACTTCAACTTGACCACTAGTTTGTGGATGATATGCCGTAGACACCTTGTGAGTGATGTGTATTTCTTGAGCAAGGCTTCAAATGATCGGTTGCAGAAGTGTGTCCCTCTATCGCTTATCATGGCTTTTGGTGTTCCAAATCTCGCAAAAATGTTAGATTTCACAAAATCTACAACAACTTTAGAATCATTAGTTCTCGTAGCTTTTGCTTCCACCCATTTAGAAACATAATCCACAGCAAGTATAATGTAAACATTACCAAAAGATGAAGGAAAAAGACCCATGAAATCAATACCCCACACATCAAAAATCTCGACAATAAGTATAGGGGTTTGTGGCATTTGATTTTTGGCACTTAAATTACCTGTCCTTTGACAACGGTCACAAGCTTTGCAGAAAAGATATGCATCTTTGAACAATGATGGCCAGTAGAATCCACAATCAAGAACTTTAAGGGCTGTTCTTTTTGGTCCGAAATGACCTCCACATGCATAAGAATGACAGAAGGTTAAAATTGAAGTAAATTCAGATTCAGAAATGCACCTTCTTATCACTTGGTCAGAACAATGCTTCCATAAGTACGGATCATCCCATATGTAATACTGGGCAATGTTCTTGATCTTGTCTCTTTGAGCTCGAGTCAAGTCATGTGGTAGCTTCTTGGTAACTAAGTAGTTGACAATATCTGCATACCAAGGGGCTACTACATTTAGAGACAACAATTGTTCATCCGGAAAACTTTCGTGTAATGGCAGTGCATTCTTATCATGGACAATGCGACTGAGATGGTCTGCAACTAAGTTTTCACTTCCCTTCATGTCCTTGATCTCCAAGTCAAACTCCTGTAAAAGGAGTATCCACCTGATAAGCCTTGGTTTTGCATCTTTCTTTGTGAGCAAGTACCTCAAAGCTGCATGATCAGAATAAACGGTTACTTTAGTACCAATCAAATAAGATCGAAACTTTTCTAAAGCAAAATAACTGCTAGCAGCTCTTTCTCAGTGGTAGAATAATTAAGTTGAGCATCATTTAAAGTCCGAGATGCGTAATAAATGGCATGTGGAATTCTGCCAATTCGTTGACCCAAAAGGCACCCACAGCGTAGTCACTTGCATCACACATGATCTCGAATGGATGATTCCAATTCGGAGATTGGATTACTGGAGCCGAAGTCAAGAGTTCCTTCAGTTCTCAAATGCCTCTTTGCATTTCTCATCAAATTCAAAGGCCATATCATTCTGTAATAATCTGCATAGGGGCAATGCTATCTTCGAGAAATCTTTGATGAATCGACGATAGAAACCGGCATGACCGAGAAACGAACGAATATCCCACACACTTGTGGGAAGGGGTAAGGAACATATAAGATCTATCTTGGATTTATCAACTTTTATACCCTTAGCAGAAATAACATGTCCCAAAACTATACCCTGATCTACCATAAAATGACATTTTTACCAATTCAGAACAAGGTTCGTTTCCATACATCTTTGAAGTATAAGTGTAAGGTTATCAAGGCATTTATCAAAAGAATCACCAAAAACACTAAAATCATCCATAAATACCTCAATGATGTTCTCAACATAATCAGAGAAAATACTTACCATACACCTTTGGAAAGTGGCAGGGGCATTGCAAAGACCGAACGGCATGCGTCGATACGCAAATGTACCAAATGGGCATGTAAATGTAGTTTCTCTTGATCTTCAGGGGCAATGACAATCTGATTATATCCTGAATAGCCATCAAGAAAACAATAATGAGAATGACCTGCTACTCTCTCCAGCATTTGATCAATGAATGGCAAAGGAAAGTGATCCTTGCGAGTTACAGAATTGAGCTTTCGATAATCAATACAAACTCGCCACCCGGTTTGGAACGAGTGGGAACTAGCTCATTATTGTCATTTTTAACCACCGTAACACCAGATTTCTTTGGAACGACTTGGATTGGACTCACACACTTGCTATCCGAAATTGGATAAATTACACCCACATCTAACAATTCAGATTTCTTTCTTGACAAAAACTTCCATCACTGAGGATTCAACTCCGCTGTGCTCTCGAGTGGGCTTGGATCCTTCTTCTAATAGATTACGGTGCATGCATATGGCTGGGGCTAATACCTTTGATGTCCAGCAATTGTCACCCAATGGCTGTTTTGTGATCTCGAAGCACTCGAATGAGTTTCTCTTTCTGTAATGGGTAGGCCCTTGGCTATTATGCACTGGCCAAGTATCCTTCCACCCAAGAATACATACCTCAAATGGTTCTGGAAGAGGCTTAAGCTCCAAGGTAGGGGCTTTCATCACAGAAGGAAGAATTTTCTCATTAGATAAAGGCAATTCAAGGTACGAAACATCATACCTGTTTGTGGTGATAGTTATAGTCTCATCCAAGCTTGCCACAGCTTCCTCCACTTCTTTAGACACATGTATCAACTTTCCTGGTTATTTGAAACTTTCTGTCCTTATGTGTTCACTAATGGCTACTTCCAATTCATCTTTGCGAGTTAATTCAAGAATTTGTTGTGCCAAAGAATCAATGACATCAACTGCAAAAACAGAATGCAAGTCAGTAGGGTATCTCATTGCCTCAAAAATATTGAAGCAAATCACCTCGCCATCAAATTCCATGGTGAGAGTGTCATCATGAACATCAATCATTGGTTCGGGCAGTTTCAAAGAATGGGCCTCCCTAAAAGATTGGTGTTGGCTTGGGAGACATTTCACCTCCATCTTCCAGAACATAAAAAGTCTGCTGGAAAAAAAACCAATTGATTCACCTGCACAAGCACATCTTCCCAAACTCCCTTGGGAATGCATTAGAACGATCAGAAGTTGAATTACAATACAGTTTCCGCAAGGGTCAAGATTCAAGGAAGCATAAATAGAATAGGGCAATGAATTAAAGTGATGCTCCTAAATCTAACATAGCTCTTTCAAAAATGGTATTGCCAATGGTGCATGGAATGGTGAACGTACCTGGATCTTTGCATTTCGGAGGAATTTTTCTTTGCAATACAGCTGAAACATTTTCCCCCACACTGACCTTCTCATTTCCTTTCAACTTCCTCTTGTTGGTGCATAACTCTTTGAGAAATTTTGCATAACGCGGCACTAGCTTGATAGCATCCAGAAGTGGTATGTTTACCTCGATCTTGCGAAAAGTTTCCAGGATTTCTTGTTCTTGGTCCTCCTTCTTTGATTTTGCAAATCTGCTAGGAAAAGGTGGAGGAGTAACATATGAATGAATGGAAGTTTTAGGATTTACCTTAGAAGGGGATGTTTTGTTCATGGTAGAAGTGGTATCATCCCCTTCATCAATTTGTGATTTCTTTGGTGGAATCTCTAATTGCTTTCCACTTCTCAAAGTTACAGCACTAGCATTCTCTCTTGGATTGATCACTGGCTGAGATGGCAATTTTCCTGAGCTTTGACTCTCAAATTTGCTCATGTTAGTGGCTAATTGTCCTATTTGGCTTTCCAGGTTTTGGATACTTGCCCTAGTTTCCTGCTGAAATTGCATTGTGTTAGTGGCAAGTGATTTAACAATATCCTCGAGAGACGTACCTGAATTTTGTGGAGCTGGTTGCGGTGTTGGTTGTGTTACTGGTGGTGGTTGTGCTTGAAATGGTTGCTGCACCCTTGGTTGATTAAAAACTGGTGGCCGATTTTGTATAGCATTTGGAGCGATTGGTTGACGATTCCCATATCTCAAATTAGGGTGATCTCTCCATCCAGCATTGTAAGTATTGGAGAAAGGGTCATACCTTTGCCTTGGTTGTCCTGGAAATCCACCCATGGCATTGGCTTGTTCTGTATCTCCTTCTTGCAAAGTTGGCCACATGTCGGTTGGATGGTCCATGGCAGAACATACTCCACATGCATAAGATTGCTGCATATGTCCTACAGCCATTTTTTTTTACAAGAGTGGTAAGTTCAGAAAGTTGATGTTCAATGTTTGAAGTACTTACCTCATTTACTCTTTTTGGTAGTTGTGGCTCAAATTGACTGCTAAATTATTAGGAGTTCGCTGCCATGTCACTAATCAAACGTCTTGCCACTTTCGGTGTTTTATTAACTAGTGCTCCACCACTAGCAGCATCAATGATACTCCTTTCCATGGGTAGGAGACCCTCATTGAAATATTGAATTAGGAGTCCATCACTAATTTGGTGGTTTGGACAGCTAGCACATAACCTCTTAAATCTCTCCCAATATTAATGAAGTGATTCTCCATTGTGTTGTCGAATGCCACTAATATCTTTTCTAATATTTGTAACTTTCGAGGCTGGAAAGTATTTCTCCAAAAAGAGTTTACTCATCTCATTCCAAGTGGTAATGGTACCTGGTGGTAGGTAGTATAACCAATCTTTTGCCGAATCTGCTAATGAGAATGGAAAGCTCTCAATTTAATTTGCTCTTCAGAAACGCCGGTTGGCTTCATACTTGAGCATACCACATGAAATTCTTTAAGGTGTTTGTTCGGATCCTCTCCTGCAAAACCATGAAATGTAGGCAAGAGATGAATTAGTCAAGATTTAAGCTCAAAATCTATCTCAAAATTGGTGCTTATGCATAGCGGTTGTTGGTCAATAATTGGAGCCGCTAACTCCTTAAGAGTCTGATCGTTTTCCATCGCCATTGCTTCCGATTCAGATTTGATTGAACTGGAAGAAGATGGGAGGGAAGTATGTCGTGCAAGGTCAAATTCTGGAGGTGGAGTTGAAATTGACCGATTTAGCCTTAAATTCGAGGATTGGAGAAACTCCTTAATTCTCTTAAGTCGTTGATCCGCTTCTCACTCGGACATAAAAGCCTAAACACAAACAATCAGGAAATAACAATCAAGAATCAGTAGTAAAAACAGAATAACAAATTGATTAGAAAATCAATCCCCGGCAACGGCGCCAAAAACTTGATTCGTTCGAAACTAGCAAGTATACTAGTCGCACAAGTAATAAAGTAGTAAGTAGATATCGTTCCCACGTGGATTGATTCTAATTGAATTTGTTATTCAAAAGCAACAACAGAATAAATGGGGGGTTTTGTTGATGGATTAACTAAATGAAATATTAATGTAAATGCACAATAACACAACACAAAGTAAAATGGAGTGAAAAAATCAATGAGAGACACTTGGTTAAGGGTTCTTTCTCTGCCACAAGATATGAATTTGTGAATTAACATAGAATTGTCATCTAATTACAGTGTTGAAGTTACCAACCGTAGATAACAACAAGCACTGTTACCCCAATCTTTCCTTACTTTATTGTTAAATAAAACAAGCTCTTTATTTAATCTCTATCCATTAAACAACCTAGAACAAGCTCTCTAAGTTTAATTCAATGGAAGCATTACGATGAGAAAGATAGGTTGATTTAAGCAATAATCACACAAGTTCAGATTATTTAACCTAGGTTGTATTTCCAATTGCAATCTCTGATCACAATTTTGCTACTAATGATTGGAAATTCATGACAATTACGGATCAAGATTCTAATCTAGCAATAGACAACAACAGATTATATTCAGTTGGCCATTCCAAATACAATCAGTAAGCAATCATAAGCATTAGATATGGGAAAATACAAGCAACTTCAATTAGAGAATTGGATAACAATTTCTTACACAATCAACTCACAAAATCCATATCAAGGGCTTTGACATCACCCTCAACCAATTCAGATTTAGTTACACATATTCAATCAGAATAACAAATACAATACAGAGAAATTCCAGAATTGAAAAGGAAAGAAAGAACTTAGCAAATTCTTTGAAAATCTTATGTGTAGATGAATCTTCTTGGAATTGTAGTTCCTCCTCTTTCAAAATCTTCTTTCTCCTTCAAGAACTCCAAGGGATGAGAGAAATCCAGAAATGCAGCCTCCTCCCACGTTTTTCCCTCTTCAAGTTATGAGAATAAAACCCTAAAATGTGTTTAAATACTCTGCTACAGTAACTTGCTACAGTGCCCCGTATTTAATAACATGCTACAGTGATATATGGAATTACAAATATACACTTCTCATACCATTTTTATCACAACTTTCGGTACACTACATAAATTCGTGAACCGTAAATTTCTCCAGAAAATAGACTTCGAGAGCTTTTCAATGGAGATAGCATGTTATTCCGGGTTTAATTGTATATCAATACAATTAAATCCGAGAAGATGGTTGACTAGCAGAGGTGGAAATGAAGGGTTTTACTCTATTTTTGTGCAAGTTGCTCCAAAACTCCTACAAACATCAAAACCACACAAAAACATAAAAATACAAATGAATATAGCAAAGAAACATGGACGAATTGATATAAAAGTAATACATAAATAGACATTAATCAATCCCTAGTACCCCTTTGAGCCTCTGTAAGCCTTTTTCTTTGTTAACTCACTAAAAGACTTCCTAACCTCAAATGAATTTGTTCCAAACAGTTTATCACTTACCTATGAGCATGTAGATCATTCACAATTAAATTCTGAGCTATGTTCTGGTTTTGGGAAGTTAGAGGATGTTGGGATGTGTCATGAGTAATGCAAGTGAGTTCTATTATGTTTATAAAAAAAAAAAAAAAGAAAAAAAAAGGCAATCTGTACTTATCGTCCACGTACTTACACATTGAGGACAATGTGTTGTTTAAGTGTGGGGGAGGGAAGTGTAATAAAAAAAAAGAAGAAAAAAAAAAAGAAAAAAATAAGAAGAATAAGAGATCTATACCCTTAAGTGTTCTTAAAAAGAATGAAACAACAAAGTGTGGGGGTGTAGTTGTCTTTTGTTTTATGCAAAAAAAAAAAAAAAAGATTGAGTGTTCTAAATAAGTTTGGGGGAGTAACATGGTGAATTGAAATGAAGTTTTGTTATAGGCTTGAGCTCTACATAGTCTTGAATGAGTTATGTGTTTGTGGGTGATTTGAGCCAAATTATTATCCTTTATCATACCTTCACCCAAGCCAAACGTTACAAGCTTAATAAAGTCCTACTTGATCCTTGGCGTTGTGCATGTCTACATTAGTGGAGAGTGACTTGAAAAGCAGGCTTATGGAGTTCATTTATACACACATCTTCAATATTAAATATGATTCATTTTTATGCATAAACTCATCCGGGTTACAAGTGATTAGGTGAGAATGGCTATACACACACACACTTGAGGAATTGAAGTGAAGCGAAACTAATCTTTGAGATAAAATTCTTGATCAAGTGCATTATTTTGAAGTTTTCCTTGGGTTATAATTAAGTACAATCTTTGAGGCCTATTTGCAAGATGAAGCATGTGTGTGTTTTAATCTTTTGTTGATTCTGTTTCGGTTTAGTTTTATTTCATATTGTCGTAGTTGCTCGAGGACTAGCAAAGCTAAGTGTGGGGGAATTTGATAAGTGTCTATTTATATATCATTTTCATATCAATTCGTCCATGTTTCTTTGCTATATTCCTTGGTATTTTTATGTTTTTGTGTGGTTTTGATGTTGGTAGGAGTTTTGGAGCAACTTGCACAAAAATGGAGTAAAACCCTTCATTTTCACCTCTGCTAGTAAACCATCTTCTCGGATTTAATTGTATTGATATACAATGAACCCGATGACATATCATATACCGTTGAAAAGCTCTCGAAGTCTACTTTTTGGAGAAATTTACGGTTGATGAATCTATTCAGTGTACCGAAAGTTGTAATCAAAACAGTGTGAGAAGTGTAGAAATGTAATTCCACACATCACTGTAGCATGTATAATACGGGACACTGTAGCACGTTACTGTAGCAGAGTATTTAAACACATTTTAGGGTTTTATTTCACAACTTGAAGAGGGGAAAACGTGGGAGGAGGCTACATCTTTGGATTTCTCTCATCTCTTGGAGTTCTTGAAGGAGATTGAAGGCTTGGAAAGAGGAAAAACTATAAATCCTAAGAGATTTCATCAAATTTGCTAAGTTTTCCCTTTCCCTTTCATTTTCTGGAATGTCTCCATATTGTATTGTATTTGTATTCTATCTGAATATGTGTAACTAAATATGAATTGGTTGAGGGTGATTTCAAAGCCCTTGATATGGTTTTTATGAATTGATTGTGCAAGGAATTGTTATCCAATTCTCTAATTGAAGTTGCTTGTATTTTCCCATGTTTAATGCTTATGATTGCTTGCTGGATTGAATTTGGATGGCCAACTGAATATAATCTGGATATTGTCTATTGCTAGACTAGAAATCTTGATCCGTAATTGTCTTGAATTTCTAATCATTGTAGCAAAATTGTGATCAGAGATTGCAATTGGAGAATATAACCTAAGTTAAATAATCCGAGCTTGTGTGTTTATTGCTTAGATCAATCTGTCTTTCTTTTCATAATGCATCCATTGAATTAAATTTAGAGAGCTTGTTCTAGGTTGTTTAATGGATAGAGATAAAATAAAGAGCCTGTTATATTTAACAACAAAGTAAGGAAAGATTGGGATAACAGAGCTTGTTGTTATCTACGGTTGATAACTTCAATGCTGTAATTGGATGACAATTCTACGATTGATTCGCAAATCCATATCTTGTGGTAGAGAAGGATCCCTTAACCAGATTTCTCTCATTGATCTTTTATTCAAATTAACTTCTGTTTTGTTATTCTTAATTTGCATTCTTATTTCATTTAGTTAATCATTCAACAAAACCACCCCCTGTTTAGTTTATCGTTGCTGGAAAATAACGAATTCAATTAGAATCAATCCTCGTGGGAACGATATCTACTTATCACTTGATTACTTGTGCGACTAGTATACTTGCTAGTTTCGAACGCATCAAGCATCAGAGGTTGTCACTCCCCGCCGAAAGATATACATTTTTTCAAATTTTGGGGCGATAAATCTGCGTCGAGCAACCCCCACCGAAATTATGTCCCCATGTGTCAAATTTGAGAGTTTTACGTGTGTATATATCCATTTTGCATATTCTCAAATGTCATTGTATAACCTGTCTTGCACTTGAATCGCATAATACCTAACGTACATCATTGTCTTACAACAAGTTTAATTGTATTGATATACAATGAACCCGACGACATATTATATACCGTTGGACAGCTCTCGAAGTCTATTTTCTGGAGAAATTTACGGTTTATAAATCCATTCAGTGTACCAAAAGTTCTAATCAAAACAGTATGAGATGTATAGAAATATAATTCCACAAGTCACTGTAGCATGTATAATACGGGGCATTGTAGCAATTCACTGTAGCAGAGTATTTAAACACATTTTAGGGTTTTATTTTGATAACTTGAAGAGGGGAGAACGTGGTGGAGGCTTCAGCTCTGGAATTCTTTCATCTCTTGGAGTTCTTGAAGGAGAAAGGAAGCTTGGAAAGAGGAAGAAATACAATCCAAAGAGAATTACATCAAATTTGCTAAGTTTTTCCCTTCCCTTTCATTTTCAGGAATGTATCCATGTTGTATTGTATTTACCACGTTCTTAAACATGTGTAACTGAATCTGAATTGGTTGAGGGTGATTTCAAAGACCCTGATATGGTTTTTGTAAGTTGATTGTGTAAGGAATTGTTATCCAATTCTCTAATTGAAGTTGCTTGTATTCTCCCATATTTAATGCTTATGATTGCTTGCTGATTGTATTTGAGTGGCCAACTGAATAGAATCTGGTTGTGATTTATTGCTAGACTAGAAATCTTGATCCGTAATTGTCTTGAATTTCTAATCATTAGTAGCAAAATTGTGATCAGAGATTACAATTGGAGAATATAACCTAAGTTAAATAATCCGAGCGTGTGTGTTTATTGCTTAGTGATTGCGTTCGAAACTAGCAAGTCTACTAGTCGCACAAGTAATAAAGTGATAAGTAAGATATCGTTCCCACGAGGATTGATTCTAATTGAATTTGTTATTTCCAGCAACAATAAAATAAACAGGGGGGGATTTTTGTTGAATGCTTTACTAAATGAAATAAGAATGCAAGTAAAGAATAACAAAACAGAAAGTAAATTTGAATGAAAAATCAATGGGAGAAAGCTGGTTAAGGGATCCTTCTATACCACAAGATATGGATTTGCGAATTAATTGTAGAATTGTCATCTAATTACAGCATTGAAGTTATCAACCGTAGATAAGAACAAGCTCTATTACCCCAATCTTTCCTTACTTTGTTGTTAAATAAGACAAGCTCTTTATTTAATCTCTATCCATTAAACAACCTAGAACAAGCTCTCTAAATTTAATTCAAAGGATGCATTACTATAAGAAAGATAGGTTGATCTAAGCAATAAACACACAAGCTCGGATTATTTAACTTAGGTTATATTCTCCAATTGTAATCTCTGATCACAATTTTGCGACTAATGATTAGAAATTCAAGACAATTACGGATCAAGATTTCTAGTCTAGCAATAAATCACAAAAAGATTATATTCAGTTGGCCACTCAAATACAATCAGCAAGCAATCATAAGCATTAAATATGGGAGGATACAAGCAACTTCAATTAGAGAATTGGATACAATTCCTTACACAATCAACGTACAAAGACCATATCAGGGGCTTTTGTGAAAATCACCTCAACAATTCAGAATTAGTTCACATATTCAGACACTAATACAAATACAATTACAATATGCGAGAACAATTCCAGAAATGAGAGGGAAAGGTCGAAAAACTTAGCAAATTTGATGGAAATCTATTAGGATTTGTAGGGCTTCCTCTTTCCAAGCCTTCAATCCCTTCAAGAACTCCCAAGAAAGAGAGAAATCAAAGATGAAGCATCAGCCACGTTATCCCCTCTTCAAGTTATGAAAATTGAAAACCCTAAAAGTTTTTAAATACTCTGATACAGTAACGTGCTACAGTGTCCCGTATTATACATGCTACAGTGATGTGTGGAATTACATTTCTACACTTCTCACACTGTTTTGATACAACTTTCGGTACACTGAATGGATTCATAAACCGTAAATTTCTCCAAAAAGTAGACTTCGAGAGCTTTTCAACGGTATATGATATGTCATCGGGTTCATTGTATATCAATACAATTAATCCGAGAAGATGGTTGACTAGCAGAGGTGAAAATGAAGGGTTTTACTCCATTTTTGTGTAAGTTGCTCCAAAACTCCTACACACATCAAAACCACACAAAAACATAAAAATACCAAGGAATATAGCAAAGAAACATGGACGAATTGATATGAAAATGATATATAAATAGACACTTACACAATACAATTAAATCCGAGAAGATGGTTGACTAGCAGAGGTGAAACTGAAGGGTTTTACTCCATTTTTGTGCAAGTTGCTCCAAAACTCCTACAAACATCAAAACCACACAAAAACATAAAAATACCAAGAATATAGCAAAGAAACATGAACGAATTGATATAAAAGTAATACATAAA
>SNVD02000928.1:0-14033 GCA_013180625.2 Boswellia sacra | reverse complement strand
TGGTGTTTTCTCCATTTCTACAAGTGCTATAACCTTTTGTAAGACAATGATGCACGTTAGGTAATATGCTTTTCAAGTGTAAGACAGGTTATAATAATGACATTTGAAATATGGAGAATGGATATATACACACATAAAACTCTCAAATTTGATACATGGGGACATAATTTCGGTGGGGGTTGCTCGAAACAGATTTATCGCCCCGAGATTTGAAAAAAAATAGATATGCTTTCGGTGGGGTTTGACAAAACCTCCACACTTGTCGCCCACGTGTGCATGAAAAAATGGAGATAAACTTTCGGTGGGGTTTGAAAAAAACCGCCACACTTGTCTCCCACGTGAAGCATGAAAAGTAAAGATATACTTTCGGCGGAGGTTGACAAAACCTCCACACTTGTCTTCCACGTGTGCTTATATCATGGGGTAGTCATCTGGTTTTTCAAAAAGAAAACTTGAAATTAAAACAAACAAAATCAACAAACAACAACAACACAAAAATGACATTGATAATCAGATCAAACGAAACAAGAAAGAAATAAAATTCGACAACAACAACACACATTCAAATATACAAGTAGTTGTGATTGTGGCTCACATCTTCCTCTGGTTTTACGTCCAGTAACGGCTGAAACGCCTTCTATGAGTCGGGGATTTGCTGCCCATCCAGTTGTCTTATAAACTGGCAAACAGGGTCGTTTTTAGTCAGATTCCCTAGACTATAACACTGCAATTCATCACGAAATTGTGTCCATAGATTAAGCAATTCACTCTGAACAAGTCACAAGAATGTGACTCGAGAGTTAACAAAACATTATCCAGCGACTCATTACTCAAACCATTCTTAATAAATGAAAGTTTATCTTCTCTATTCCTGGACGCAAAACCTAATGAAAGACAAGTCTGGTTACAATTCCATCTAGCACATTTATAACATACTTGTAACCTTTTCGCTCTTCGCCTCTTGGCGTAGTAGCTCTTTCCTAGACCAGGCATGTATTTTGCGAGATTAATGTCGGGCTCACCGGACAATCTCACCTTGGCTTCGATAAGCCATCGGATATCAGCAGGCACATTTAGGAGCATCAATGCCCAAAGTCTAGTCATCCGTACTTTATAAATTTTAAACACAGCATTTTGAGGAAGTGAAGAAAAATATTTACGAAGGTTCGACAAAAAGATATCGGCATCCATTGAAGAGGAGAAAAGAAGAGATATTACCGATAATGCGATCGAGTTTGTTTTTCTCCAAGATATGCACGTTTCAAACCTTTGGCGAATGACTTCAACTTCCGTTTGGATGTTTCCACAAGCTGCTTCACAAATGAGCTCAAAGCACAAAATAATCAAGTTGAACAAAAGAAAGGAAAAGAAAAGAGCAGAAACGAAACTAAAGACACATAAAAGAGATAACAACACAATAGCAAACAAAAGTAAAAAAAAGTAAAAGAAATATAAAAACAAATAAGACAGATGGCAAAGAGAGATAAAACCTGATCAATTTGATGGCCTACGAAAGGAATCTCATCGAGATACAAAAATCGATCATTATTACCTTATTTTATTTTTCTTTTCTTTTTTTTATTTATTTTGCAAAAACATTGGGTTGCCTCCCAATAAGCGCTTGGTTTAACGTCCTCAGCCCGACGTTGGTTCCATCATGGGAGGATTCAATTTCTGTTGTGCTTCTCTAATGGGCTTGGATCCCTCTTCTAAAAAGATACGGTCAATGCATATGGATGGGCCTTGGATTTCAACAATTGTCCACTCAATAGCTATTTTGTGATCTGTAAGTACTCGGACGAGTTTATCTTCTTGTATTCGTGCAAGGCCCATTTCCATTGTAACTCGCAAAGTATCATTCTCACCCAAGAATCCATAATTCAATTGATATGGAAGTGACTTAAGCTCCAAGGTATTGGCTTTCATCACAGAAGGAAGAAGTTTCTCATTAGATAAAGGCACTTCAATGTACGAAACATCATACCTATTTGTGGTGATAGCTATAGTCTCAATCAAGCTTGTCACAGCTTCCTCCACTTCTTTAGACACTTGTATCAGCTTTCTTGGTTCTTTGAAACTTTCTATCCTTATGTGTTCACTAATAGCAACATCCACTCCATTCTTGCGAGTTAACTCAAAACATTGTTGTTGCAAATAATCAATAACGTCAACTGCAAAAACAGAATGTAAGTCATTAGAGTACCTCATTTCCTCAAAAATAATAAAACATATCACCTTGCCATCAAACTCTATGGTCAAAGTGCCATAATGAACATCAATCTTGATTCAAGCAGTTTTCGAGAATGGCCTCCCTAAAAGAATCGGTGTTGGATTAGGAGGTGTCTCATCCTCTATTTTAAGGACATAGAAGTCTTCTGGAAAAACCAATTGATTCACCTGCACAAGCACATCTTCCACAACTCCCTTGGGATATGCATTAGAACGATCAGCAAGTTGAATTACAATACCAGTTTTCGCAAGGGGTCCAAGATTCAAGGAAGCATAAATAGAATAAGGCATGACATTAATTGATACTCCTAAATCTAACATAGCTCTTTCAAAATTGGTATTGCCAATGGTGCATGGAATGGTGAACGTACCTGGATCTTTGCATTTCGGAGGAATTTTTCTTTGCAATACAGCTGAAACATTTTCCCCCACACTTACTTTCTCATTTCCTTTTAACTTTCTCTTGTTGGTGCATAACTCCTTGAGAAATTTTGTACAACGAGGTACTTGCTCAATAGCATCCAGAAGTGGTATATTTACCTCGATTTTGTGAGAAGTTTCCAGGATATCTTCTTCTTGTTTCTCCTTCGATTGTGCAAATCTACTAGGAAATGGTGGAGGAGTAACATAAGAAGGAATTTGAGTTTTAAGATCTACCTTAGAAGTCAGTGTTTTGTTCATGGTGGAAGTGGTGTCATCTCCTTCATCAGTTTGTGATTTCTTTGGCAGGACATCTAATTGCTCTTTATTTTGCAAAGTTATCGCACAAGCATTCTCTCTTGGATTGATCACCGTTTGACAAGATAATTCTTCTGAGCCTTGGCCCTCGAATTTGCTAATGGTAGTGGCCAATTGTCCCATTTGATTTGCCAAGTTTTGGATACTTGCCCCAGTTTCCTGCTGGAATTGCATTGTGTTAGTGGCAAGTGCATTAACAATATCTTCGAGAGACATACCTGAGTTTTGCGAAGCTGGTTGCGGTGCTGGATGTGGCATTGGTGGTGGTTGCATTTGAAATGGTTGCTGCACTCTAGGTTGATTGAAAATTTGTGGCCGATTTGGTATCACATTTGGAGTGATTGGTTGATGATTCCAGTAACTGAAATTATGTTGATCTTCCCATCCAGCATTGTAAGTGCTAGAGAAAGGATCATACCATTGCCTCGTTTGTCCTGGAAATCTACCCATGGCATTGGCTTGTTCCATATATTCTTCTTGTAAAGTTGGATACATGTCGATTGGATGCTCCATCGTAGAATATATCCCACATTCATAAGATTTTTGCATATCTCCTACAGCCATGTTTTCCACAAGAGAGGTTAGCTCAGAAAGTTGTTGTTTAATGTTTGGAGTGCTTACCTCATTTACACTCCAATGTAATTGTGGCTCAAATTGGCTACTGAATCGTTAGAAATTTACTGCCATGTTGCCCAAAACAAACAATCAGAAAAGAAAAACAAACAAAATACGAATCAACAATGAAAACAAAATAACAAATCGATTAGAAAATCAATCCCCGGCAATGGCGCCAAAAACTTGATGCGTTCGAAACTAGCAAGTATACTAGTCGCACAAGTAATAAAGTGAAAAGTAAGATATCGTTCCCATGAGGATTGATTCTAATTGAATTTGTTATTTTACAGCCACAATTAACTAAATAGGGGGGGTTTTGTTGAATGATTAACTAAATGAAATAAGAATGCAAATTAAGAATAACAAAACAGAAGTTAATTTAAATGGAAGATCAATGAGAGAAATCTGGTTAAGGGATCATTCTCTACCACAAGATATGGATTTGCGAATTAATCGTAGAATTGCCATCCAATTACAGCATTGAAGTTATCAACCGTAGATAACAACAAGCTCTGTTATCCCAATCTTTCCTTACTTTGTTGTTAAACAAAACAGGCTCTTTATTTAATCTCTAGCCATTAAACAACCTAGAACAAGCTCTCTAAATTTAATTTAATGGATGCATTACGATAAGAAAGATAGGTTGATCTAAGCAATAAACACACAAGCTCGGATTATTTAACTTAGGTTATATTCTCCAATTGCAATCTCTGATCACAATTTGCTACTAATGATTAGAAATTTAAGACAATTACGGATCAAGATTTCTAGTCTAGCAATAGACAATATCCAGATTATATTCAATTGGCCACCCAAATAATATCCAGCAAGCAATCATAAGCATTAAACATGAAAAAATACAAGCAACTTCAATTAGAGAATTGGATAACAATTCCTTGCACAATCAATTCATAAAAACCATATCAAAGGCTTTGAAATCACCCTCAACCAATTCAGATTTAGTTACACATATTCAGATAGAATACAAAAACAATACAATATGGAGACATTCCAGAAAATGAAAGGGAAAGGGAAAACTTAGCAAATTTGATGAAATCTCTTAGGATTTGTAGTTCTTCCTCTTTCCAAGCCTTCAATCTCTTTCAAGAACTCCAAGAGATGAGAGAAATCCAAAGATGTAGCCTCCTCCCACGTTTTCCCCTCTTCAAGTTATGAAAATAAAACCCTAAAATGTGTTTAATTACTCTGCTACAGTGACTTGCTACAGTGCCCCGTATTATACATGCTACAGTGAGTTGTGGAATTATATTTCTATACATCTCACACTGTTTTGATTACAACTTTTGGTACACTGAATGGATTTATAAACCGTAAATTCTCCAGAAAATAGACTTCGAGAGTCTTTCCAACGGTATATAACATGTCATCGGGTTCATTGTATATCAATACAATTAAATCCGAGAAGATTGTTGACTAGCAGAGGTGAATATGAAGGGTTTTACTCCATTTTTGTGCAAGTTGCTCCAAAACTCCTACAAACCTCAAAACCACACAAAACATAAAAATACCAAGGAATATAGCAAAGAAACATGGACGAATTGATATAAAAGTAATACAGAAATAGACACCTAAATATAAATGATACTCCATAGGCCTGCTTCAGGTCACTTCCACTAGAGGTAGACACATCACAAACACCAAAGGCTCAAGTAAAATTTATTAAGCTGTGTAACGTTTGGCTTGGGTTTACGGTAGATAAAGGATGGACTAAATTTGGTTAAAATCACCCAAAACACATAAATCCTTCAAGAGTTATGTAGAGCTCAACCCTATAACACAACTTTATTTCAATTCACCAGTTTACTCCCCCAAACCTATTTAGAACACTCAATCTTCTTTTTTTCTTTTTTTTCTTTTTTTTTTTGTAGAAAACAAAAGAAACTACACCCCCACACTTTGTTGTTTCATTCTTTTTAAGAACATCCAAGGGTATGGATCTCTTTTTCTTCTTTTTTTTTCTTTATTCTTTTTTTTCTTTAACTGCAATTCCCCTCCCCCACACTTAAACAATACATTGTCCTCAATGTGTAAGTACGTGGACGATAAGTACAGATTGGTTTTTTTTCTGTTTTTTTTTTTTAAAACACAATAGAACTCACTTGTATTGCTCATGACACATCCCAACCTCCTCTAACTTCCCAAAACTAGAACATAGCTCAAAATTTAATTGTGAATGATCTACATGCTCATAGGTAAGGGATAAACTGTTTGGAACAAATCCATTTGAGGTTAGGAAATCTTTTAGTGAGTTAACAAAGAAAAAGGCTTACAGAGGCTCAAAGGGGTAACTAGGAATCAATTTCAGTCAAGGTTGGCTATTAAGGCTCAAACGGTCCAAAGATGGCCTAAATCATTTCCCCAATGTTGCACAGTCTAGGATTTCGCCTCGAGTGACCATCAAACAAGTTCTAGAATTCATTGGAATCTGAAGAAACATTTAAATTACATAAACTTTCTCTAAGTGAACAAATAACTCAGTGATAATAGCTCAGTGCTCAATGTTGCGCAAGGGATCAAAAGCAAAGCGAAAACCAATAAACATTTCAAGCACACAGATCCATGCATCATTTATCATTTTCCAAGAGTTATTCTTAATTCAATCATTATCTTATCATGACCCACAAAATGCAAGAAAAGAGGTACGTGGCGTTGTTACACCTGAGTCAAGATTGTATATTTCAACAATCCTTAGGACCAGTAGCCCGCAGACTTAAGGTTTCCAGCCTATATACCTTTATTACGAAAGAACAAAACAAGAAACAAGACACTTCAAATAGCATGAAATAAATAAACTACAGATTTATTTCGAGAGAATGCGTTTCAAGAGTTAGAAACCCCATATTCTGCCATTCTCAGGTTTTTCCACAATTTTTTTTTTTTTTTAAATCGAAACTGATAAAGAAAAGGACACTACAACAAACTTAAATTACACAAACAACTAAACTTACATAAATACAAAGTCCAACAAGCCAGAAACAAAAACAAGTCAGTTAGAGGTGGGTCTAAAAGTGTAGAAGTTAGCTCCTTATTCAGCCATTATGGAGAAGAGATCCAGAATGCGTTCAGAGGAATTGAACTTTTTAAGCCACCACTCTAAAATCCAAGATTAGAAAATATTACCTGGAACGAAAGAAATAACCTGAAAAAGCTCAAAAGAAATAACATGAAAAGTCTCAAATAAACACAATAAAAAGAAAGTAAACAAAAACGAAGCAAATCAATAGATAGAGATTACAGATGGAGCGTTAAATCCAGTCTACGCCTTTTATTGCCTTCTCCAAACCAATCTATCCGAGCCGTTGTTGGATCAGGCGAATAGACGAATTCTTGGAGTTTATCAATTAACTCCTCTGCAGTTGAAGCTGTAAGCAGGATTTGCCTCGCCGACGGTGAGATGAAGTTTTTCTCTACAGCTTGATCAAGAAAGGACAACAAACCATCAAAAAAATTATTGACATTTAACAAACCAATGGGTTTCCGATGGATATTTAGCTGTACCCAAGAGGTGATTTGAAATATCCCCTCTAATGTACCATAACCACCAGGCAAAGTTATAAATGCATCGGACTTAACAACCATATGTGCAATACGCTCATGCATGCTAGAGACCTGTAACTCTTCCCCGATTGTGTTGCCTACGATATCTCGTACAGCTAATGGTTTAGGGATAATGCCGAAAACTTTGCTCCCTCCTAGGGATGCAGCTGTTGACACACACCCCATTAACCCAAGACTACCCCCTCCATAAATAAAATGAATACCCCTCGCAGCTAATGTCCTACCAAGATCAAGAGCTGCTGTTGTAAACTCTCCATCTTTACCAAATTGCGATCCACAAAATATGCATATATTTTGGAATCGCCGAATTGGTGTTTTCTCCATTTCTAAAAGTGCTCTAACCTTGTGTAAGACAATGATACACGTTAGGTAATATGCTTTTCAAGTGCAAGACAGGTTATAAAATGACATTTCAAAATATGCAGCATGGATATATAACTCTCAAATTTGACACATGGGGACATAATTTCGGTAGGAGTTGCTCGATGCAAATTTATCGGCCCAAGATTTGAAAAAAATGAGATATACTTTCGGCGGGGTTTGACAAAACCTACACACTTGTCTCCCACGTGAAACATGAAAAATGGAGATACACTTTCGGCGGAGGTTGACAAAACATCCACACTTGTCTCCCACGTGAAACATGAAAAATGGAGATACACTTTCGGCGGAGGTTGACAAAACCTCCACACTTGTCTCCCACGTGTACTTATGCCATAGGATAGTCATACGGTTTGTCGAAAAGAAAATTTGAAATTAAAACAAACAAAATCAACAAACAACAACAACACAAAAACAACATTGATAATCAGATCAAATGAAACAAGAGAGAAATAAAATTCGACAACAACAACACACATTCAATATACAAGTAGTTGTGATTGTGGCTCACATCTTCTTCTGGTTTTACGTCCAGTAACGGCTGAAACGCCTTCTATGAGTCGGGGATTTGCTTCCCATCCAGTTTTCTTATAAACTGGCAAACAGGGTCGTTTTTAGTCAGATTCCCTAGACTATAACACTGCAATTCATCACGAAATTGTGTCCATAGATCAAGCAATTCACGCTGAATAAGTCCACAAGAATGTGACTCAAGCTTTAATAAAACATTATCCAGCGACTCATTACTCAGGCCATTCTTAATGAATGAAAGTTTATCTTCTCTATTCCTGGACACAAAACCTAATAAACGACAAGTCTGGTTACAATTCCATCTAGCACATTTATAACATACTTGTAACCTTTTCGCTCTTCGCCTCTTGGCATAGTAGCTCTTTCCTAGACCAGGCATGAATTTTGCGAGATTAATGTCAGGCTCACCGGACAATCTCACCTTGGCTTCGATAAGCCATCGGATATCTGCAGGAACATTTAGAAGCATCAACGCCCAAAGTCTAGTCATCCGTACTTTATAAATTTTAGACACAGCATTTTGAGGAAGTGAAGAAAAATATTTACGAAGGTTTGACAGAAAGATATCGGCATCCATTGAAGAAGAGAAAATGAGAGATATTACCGATCTTGCGATTGAGTTTGTTCTTCTCCCAGATATGCACGTTTCAAACCTTCGGGCAATGGTTTCAGCTCCCCTTTGGATGTTTCCTCAAGCGTTGCACAAATGAATTCGAAGTACGAAATAATCAAATTAAACAAAAGGAAGGAAAAGAAAAGAGCAGAAACGAAACTAAAGACACATAAAAGAGATAACACACACAAAGCAAACAAAAGTCAAAACAAGTACTATATATATATATATAAAAAACAAATAAGACAGATGTCAAAGAGAGATAAAACCTGATAAATTTGATGGCCTACAAAAGGAATATTCTCGAGACACAAAAAATCGATCATTATTACCTTATTTTATTTTTCTTTTCTTTTTTTTTAATTTATTTTGCAAAAACATTGGTTTGCCTCCCAATAAGCGCTTGGTTTAACGTCCTCAGCCCGACGTTGGTTCCATCATGGGAGGGTCCAATCTCCGTTGTGCTTCTCTAGTGGGCTTGGATCCTTTTTCCAACAAGAATTGTTGCATGCATATGGCTGGGTCTTGGATGTTAGCAATCGTCCACCCATAGCTATTTTGTGATCCTCTAAGTGCTTGACGCGTTTCTCTTCTTTTAGTGGTGCAAGGCCCATTTCTATTGTAATTGGCAAAGAATCTTTGTCACCCAAGAACACATGCTTCAAATAATCTGGAAGTGGCTTAAGCTCCAAGGTATTGGCTTTCATCACAGAAGGAAGAAATTTCTCATTAGATAAAGGCAATTCAATGTACGAAATATCATACCTGTTTGTGGTTATAGCTATAGTCTCATGATAAGTGTCTATTTATGTATTACTTTTATATCAATTCGTCCATGTTTCTTTGCTATATTCCTTGGTATTTTTATGTTTTTGTGTGGTTTTGATGTTTGTAGGAGTTTTGGAGCACTTTGCACAAAAATGGAGTAAAACCCTTCATTTTCACCTCTGCTAGTCAACCTTCTTCTCGGATTTAATGGTATTGATATACAATGAACCCGATGACATATCATATACCGTTGAAAATCTCTCGAAGTCTACTTTTTGGAGAAATTTACGGTTTATGAATCCATTCAGTGTACCGAAAGTTGTAATCAAAACAGTGTAAGAAGTGTAGAAATGTAATTCCACACAACACTTTAGCATGTATAAAGTCAACTGAAAAAACAACGGGTCACAAAAAATAAACGGGGGAGACAACACTGTAGCACGTTACTGTACAGAGTATTTAAACACATTTTTAGGTTGTATTTCATACTAGGAAGAGGGGAGAACGTGGTAGAGGCTACTGCCTCTGAATTCTTTCATCTCTTGGAGTTCTTGAAGGAGAAAGGCAGCTTGGAAAGAGGAAGAACTAAAATTCAAAGAGAATTACATCAAATTTGCTAAGTTTTTCCCTTCCCTTTCATTTTCTGGAATGTCTCCATGTTGTATTGTATTTACCAGTTCTTAAACATGTGTAACTGAATCTGAATTGGTTGAGGGTGATTTCAAAGCCCCTGATATGGTTTTTGTAAGTTGATTGTGCAAGAAGTTGTTATCCAATCTCTAATTGAAGTTGCTTGTATTTTCCTATATCTAATGCTTATGATTGCTTGCTGGATTGTATTTCAAATGGCCAACTGAATATAATCTGGTTTTTGTCTATTGCTAGATTTTAGAAATCTTGATCCGTAATTGTCTTGATTTCTAATCATCAGTAGCAAAATTGTGATCAGAGGATTGCACATTGGAGAATACAACCTAAGTTAAACAATCCTAGCTTGTGTGGTTTATTACTTAGATCAACCTATCTTTCTTATCATAATTCATCCATTGATTAATTTGAGAGCTTGTTCTAGTTAGTTAATGATAGAGATTAAATAAGGAGCCTGTTTTATTTAACAACAAAGGGTAGGAAAGATTGGGATAACAGAGCTTGTTGTTATCTACGTTTATAATTTCAATGGTGTAAATTAGATGACAATTCTATGATTAATTCCGCAAATCCATATCTTGTGATAGAGAAGTATCCCTTAACCAGGTTTCTCTCATTGATTTTTCATTCGAATTAACTTTCTGTTTTGTTATTCTTCGTTTGCATTATTATTTCACTTAGTTAATCAATCAACAAAACCCCCATTTACTCTGTTTTTGCTTTCGAATAACAAATTTAATTAGAATCAATCCTCGTGGGAACGATATCTTACTCATCAATTTATTACTTGTGCGACTAGTATACTTGCTAGTTTCGAACGCTCATCTCAATCTAAGCTGCCATAGCTCCTCCTTTCTTTGGACCTTGTCATAAAATTTCTTGATTCCTTAAAATTTTCCTGTCCCTATGTGCTCCTAATAGCAACATCCACTCCATTCTTGCGAGTTTACTCAAAACATTGTTGTGGCAAATAATCAATAACGTCAACTGCAAAAACAGAATGTAAGTCATTAGAGTACCTCATTTCCTCCAAAATATTAAAACATATCACCTTGCCATCAAACTCTATGGTCAAAGTGCCATAATGAACATCAATCTTGATTCTAGCAGTTTTCGAGAATGGCCTCCCTAAAAGAATCGGTATTGGATTAGGAGATGTCTTATCCTCTATTTTAAGGACATAGAAGTCTGCTGGAAAAACTAATTGATTCACCTGCACAAGCACATCTTCCACAACTCTTTTGCGATTTGCATTAAAATGATCAGCAAACTGAATGGTAATACCAGTTTTCGCAAAAGGTCCAAGATTTAAAGAAGCATAAATAGAATATGGCATGACATTTATAGATGCTCCTAAATCTAACATAGCTCTTTCAAACTTGGTTCTACCAATGGTGCATGGAATGGTAAACGTACCTGGATCTATGCATTTCGGAGGAATTTTTCTTTGCGATACAGCTGAAACATTTACCCCCACACTTACTTTCTCATTCCCTTTTAAATTTCTCTTGTTGGTGCATAACTACTTGAGACATTTTGTATAACGAGGTACTTGCTCGATAAAATCCAGAAGTGGTACATTTACCTCGATTTTGCAAAAAGTTTCTAGGATTTTCTGTTCTTGTTCCTCCTTCTTCGATTTTGCAAATCTACTAGGAAAAAATGGAGGAGTAACATATGAAGGAATGGGAGTTATAGGATTTACCTGAGAAGTCAATGTTTTGTTCATGGTGGAAGTGGTGTCATCTCCTTCATCAGTTTGTGATTTCTTTGGCAGGACATCTAATTGCTCTTCATTTTGCAAAGTTATCGCACAAGAATTCTCTCTTGGATTGATAATCGTTTGACAAGATAATTCTTCTGAGCCTTGGCCCTCGAATTTGCTCATGCTAGTGGCCAATTGTCCCATTTGATTTGCCAGGTTTTGGATACTTGCCCCAGTTTCCTGCTGGAATTGCATTGTGTTAGTGGCAAGTGTATTAACAATGTCCTGGAGAGACATACCTGAGTTTTGTGAAGCTGGTTGTGGTGCTAGATGTGGTATTGGTGGTGGTTTCATTTGAAAAGGTTGCTGCACTCTAAGTTGATTGAAACCTTGTGGCCGATTTGGTATCACATTTGGAGTGATTGGTTGATGATTCCAGTAACTGAAATTATGTTGATCTTCCCATCCAGCATTGTAAGTGCTAGAGAAGGGATCATACCATTGCCTCGTTTGTCCTGGAAATCCACCCATGGCATTGGCTTGTTCCATATATTCTTCTTGTAAAGTTGGATACATGTCGATTGGATGCTCCATCGTAGAATATATCCCACATTCATAAGATTTTTGCATATCTCATACAGCCATGTTTTCCACAAGAGAGGTTAGCTCAGAAAGTTGTTGTTCAATGTTCGTAGTGCTTACCTCATTTACTCTCCATGGTACTTGTGGCTCAAATCCGCTACTGAATTGATAGAAGTTTACTGCCATGTTGTCTAAACACAAACAATCAGAAAGGAAAAACAAAGAAAATATGAATCAACAATGAAAACAAAATAACAAATCGATTAGAAAATCAATCCTCGGCAACGGCGCCAAAAACTTGATGCGTTCGAAACTAGCAAGTATACTAGTCGCACAAGTAATAAAGTGATAAGTAAGATATTGTTCCCACGAGGATTGATTCTAATTGAATTTGTTATTTCCAGCAACAATAAACTAAACAGGGGGGGATTTTTGTTGAATGTTTTACTAAATGAATAAGAATGCAAGTAAAGAATAACAAAACAGAAAGTAAATTTGAATGAAAAATCAATGGGAGAAAGCTGGTTAAGGGATCCTTCTCTACCACAAGATATGGATTTGCGCATTAATTGTAGAATTGTCATCTAATTACAGCATTGAAGTTATCAACCGTAGATAATAACAAGCTCTATTACCCCAATCTTTACTTACTTTGTTGTTAAATAAAACAAGCTCTTTATTTAATCTCTATCCATTAAACAACCTAGAACAAGCTCTCTGAGTTTAATTCAATGGATGCATTATGATAAGAAAGATAGGGTGATCTAAGCAATAAACACACAAGCTCGGATTATTTAACTTAGGTTATATTCTCCAATTGTAATCTCTGATCACAATTTTGCTACTAATGATTAGAAATTCAAGACAATTACGGATCAAGATTTCTAGTCTAGCAATAAATCACAACCAGATTATATTCAGTTGGCCACTCAAATACAATCAGCAAGCAATCATAAGCATTCAATATGGGAGAATACAAGCAACTTCAATTAGAGAATTGGATAACAATTCCTTACACAATCAACTTACAAAAACCATATCAGGGGCTTTGAAATCACCCTCAACCCATTCAGATTCAGTTACACATGTTTAAGAACGTGGTAAATACAATACAACATGGAGACATTCCAGAAAATGAAAGGGAAGGGAAAAACTTACCAAATTTGATGTAATTCTCTTTGAATTGTAGTTCTTCCTCTTTCCAAGCTTCCTTTCTCCTTCAAGAACTCCAGGAGATGAAAGAATTCCAGAGCTGCAGCCTCCACCACGTTCTCCCCTCTTCAAGTTGTCAAAATAAAACCCTAAAATGTGTTTAAATACTCTGCTACAGTGAATTGCTACAGTGCCCCGTATTATACATGCTACAGTGGCTTGTGGAATTATATTTCTATACATCTCACACTGTTTTAATTAGAACTTTTGGTACACTGAATGGATTTATAAACCGTAAATTTCTCCAGAAAATAGACTTCGAGAGCTTTCCAACGGTATATAACATGTCGTCGGGTTCATTGTATATCAATACAATTAAATCCGAGAGATCACTGACTAGCAGAGGTGAAAATGAAGGGTTTTACTCCATTTTTGTGCAAGTTGCTCCAAAACTCCTACAAACATCAAAACCACACAAAACATAAAAATACC
>SNVD02000926.1:0-13990 GCA_013180625.2 Boswellia sacra | reverse complement strand
TGGAGGAGTTGAGCTGTCAATATAAGTGCTAGAATCTGCCAAATTAGTAGGCATTGAGTGGGGAACAAAAGCAGAAGGAAGTGTATTGGGACTAGAACTAAGGGTATGTAAAGTAGAAGAAGTTGAAGGAGTTGTGCCTGTCTTGGAAGTTTGAGAGGAAACAGATAATGTATAATGAGGCGGTTTAGATAGAGACCAAGCATCCAAGGTGGATTGATTAATTGACTGTTGAGAACTCATTTTGGAATACGGATATTCATGCTCAAAAAACACTACATGATGTGAAATAAATATTTTGTTGCTGGTAGGATCAAAACACTTGTACAAATTATGGGTGGATGAATATCCTATAAATACACAAATTTGGATTTTGGTTCCAATTTATGGGTAAAGTATGGCTTAAGCCAAGGATAACAAAGACAACCAAAAATGCGGAGTTTGAGATAATTCGGTTTGGTGGAAAATAATTTTTCAAAGGGAGATATATGATTGAGAATTGTTGTGGGAAGCTGATTGATAAGATATGTGGCAGTTTCAAAGGCATAAGGCCAAAAACAAGATGGTAAAGAGACATAATTAAGTAAAGATTTATGCGTTCGAAACTAGCAAGTATACTAGTCGCACAAGTAATAAAGTGATAAGTAAGATATCGTTCCCACGAGGATTGATCTAATTGAATTTGTTATTTCCAGCAACAATAAACTAAACAGGGGGGGATTTTTGTTGAATGCTTTACTAAATGAAATAAGAATGCAAGTAAAGAATAACAAAACAGAAAGTAAATTTGAATGAAAAATCAATGGGAAAAAGCTGGTTAAGGGATCCTTCTCTACCACAGGATATGGATTTGCGAATTAATTGTAGAATTGTCATCTAATTACAGCATTGAAGTTATCAACCGTAGATAATAACAAACTCTATTACCCCAATCTTTCCTTACTTTGTTGTTAAATAAAACAAGCTCTTTATTTAATCTCTATCCATTAAACAACCGAGAACCAGCTCTCTGAGTTTAATTCAATGGAAGCATTACGATGAGAAAGATAGGTTGATCTAAGCAATAATCACACAAGTTCAGATTATTTAACCTAGGTTGTATTTCCAATTGCAATCTCTGATCACAATTTTGCTACTAATGATTGGAAATTCATGACAATTACGGATCAAGATTTCTAATCTAGCAATAGACAACAACCAGATTATCTTCAGTTGGCCATTCCAAATACAATCAGTAAGCAATCATAAGCATTAGATATGGGAAAATACAAGCAACTTCAATTAGAGAATTGGATAACAATTTCTTACACAATCAAATCACAAAATCCATATAAAGGGCTTTGAAATCACCCTCAACCAATTCAGATTTAGTTACACATATTCAATCAGAATAACAAATACAATACAGAGAAATTCCAGAATTTAAAAGGAAAGAAAGAACTTAGCAAATTCTTTGAAAATCTTCTTTGTAGATGAATCTTCTTGGAATTGTATTTACTCCTCTTTCAAAATCTTCTTTCTCCTTCAAGAACTCCAAGGGATGAGAGAAATCCAAAAATGCAGCCTCCTCCCACGTTTTCTCCTCTTCAAGTTATCAAAATAAAACCCTAAAATGTGTTTAAATACTCTGCTACAGTGACTTGCTACAGTGCCCCGTATTATACATGCTACAGTGACTTGTGGAATTATATTTCTATACATCTCACACTGTTTGATTACAACTTTTGGTACACTGAATGGATTTATAAACCGTAAATTTCTCCAGAAAATAGACTTCGAGAGCTTTCCAACGGTATATAACATGTCATCGGGTTCATTGTACATCAATACAATTAAATCCGAGAAGATCACTGACTAGCAGAGGTGAAAATGAAGGGTTTTACTCCATTTTTGTGCAAGTTGCTCCAAAACCCTACAAACATCAAAACCACACAAAAACATAAAAATACCAAGGAATATAGCAAAGAAACATGGACGAATTGATAGAAAAGTAATACATAAATAGACACCTATCAAATTCCCCCACACTTAGACTTTGCTAGTCCTCGAGCAACTAAAATGATACGAAACAAAACTAAACTGAAACAGAATCAACAAAAAATTAAAACACACAAATGCTTCATCTTGCAAATAGGCCTCAAAGATTGTACTTATTATAACCCAAGGAATACTTCAAAATAATGCACTTGATCAAGAATTTTATCTTAAAGATTAGTTTCGCTTCATTTCAATTCCTCAAGTGTGTGTGTGTAGAGCCATTCTCACCTAATCACTTGTAACCCGAATGAGTTTATGCATAAAATGAATCGTATTTAATATTGAAGATGTGTGTATAAATGAACTCCATAGGCTTGCTTTTCAAGTCACTCTCCACTAATGTAGACATACAACACCAAGGATCAAGAGGACTTTATTAAGCTTGTAACGTTTGGCTTGGGTGAAGGTATGATAAAGGATAATAATTAGGCTCAAATCACCCACAAACACATACAATCATTCAATATTATGTGGAGCTCAAGCCCATGACATAAAAAATTCATTCTTATTCATCAAATGACTCTCCCAAACTTATTCAGAACACTCAAACTCTCTTTTTTTTTTCTTTTTTTCTTTTTTCTTTTTTTTTTTGTAGAAAGCAAAAGAAACTACACCCCCACACTTTGTTGTTCATTCTTTTTAAGAACGCCCAAGGGTATAGAACTGTTTTTTTTCTTTTTTTTTTTTAACTGCAATTCCACTCCCCCACACTTAAACAATACATTGTCCTCAATGTTTAAGTAAGTGGAAGATAAGTACAGATTTTTTTTCTTTTTTTTTTAACAAAAACATAATAAAACTCACTGCATTGCTCATGGCATATCAACCTCCTCTAACTGTCCCAAAAAACCAGAACATAGCTCAAAAGGTAATTGCGAGGTGCTGATTTAATTCTCATAGGTTAAGGGTATAACTTGTGGGAACAAATTCAATTAAGGTTAAGAAATCTTTTAGTGAGTAACAAAGAAAAAGGTTTACAGAGGCTCAAAGGGGTAACGAGGGATCAATTTTAATCAAGGTTGGCTCTTAAGGCTCAAACGGTCCAAAGATGGCCTAAATCATTTCCCTAATGTTGCACAGTCTAGGATTTCGCCTCGAGTGACCATCAAACAAGTTCTAGAATTCATTGAAATCTGGAGAAACACTTAACTTACATAAACTTTCTCTAAGTAAACAAATAACTCAGTGATAATGGCTCGGTGCTCAATTTTGTGCAAGGAATCAAAGGCAAAGCAAAAACTAATTAACATTTCAAGCACAAAGATCCATGCATCATTTATCATTTTCCAAGAGTTATTCTTATTCAATCATTATCTTATCATCGACCCACAAAATGCAAGAAAAGAGGTACGTGGCGTTGTTACACCTGAGTCAAGATTGTATATTTCAACAATCCTTAGGACCAGTAAGCCGGACTTAAGGTTTCTAGCCTATATACATTTATTATGAAAGAAACCACTTTCAAACAACATGAAATAAACAAACTACAGATTTATTTAGAAAGAATGCGTTGCAAGAGTTAAGGAAACCCCATATTCTGCCATTTTCAGGTTTTTCCACAATGTTTTTTTTTTTCGAATCGAAACTGATAAAGACAAAAACACATAACAACTCTAAATTACACAAAACTAAACGTACTCATAAAATAACAAAGTCCAACAAGCCAGCAAACAAAAACAAGTCAGTTAGAATGGGTCTAAAAAGTTTAGAAGTTAGCCTCCTTATTCAGCAATTATGGATTGAAGAGATCCAGAATGCGTTTCAAGAGGAATTAAACTTTTTAAGCCACCACTCTAAAAGCCATGATTAGAAAATATTACCTGGGGCGAAAGAAATAAACTGAAAAAGCTCAAAAGAAATAACATGAAAACTCTCAAATAAACACAATAAAAAGAAAGCAAACAAAAACAAAGCAAACCAGCAGATAGAGATTACAGATGGAGCGTTAAATCCAGTTTACGCCTCTTATTGCCTTCTCCAAACCAATCTATCCGAGATATTGTTGGATCAGGCGAATAGACAAATGCTTGTAATTTGTCAATTAACTCCCCTGCAGTTGAAGCTGTAACCAGGATTTGCCTCGCCGACTGTGAGATGAAGTTTTTTTCTACTGCTTGATCAAGAAAAGACAACAAACCATCAAAAAAAATTATTGACATTTAACAAACCAATGGGTTTCCGATGGATGTTTAGCTGTGCCCAAGAGGTGATTTGAAATATCTTCTCTAATGTACCATAGCCACCGGGCAAAGCTATAAATGTATCAGATTTAACAACCATATGTGCAATACGCGCATTGCATGCTAGAGACCTGTAACTCTTCCCCCATTGTGTTGCTATGATATCTCGCACATCGCAATGGTTTAGGGATAATGTTGAGACAACTTTGCTCCCTCCTAGGGATGCAGCTGTTGACACACACCCCATTAAACCAAGACTACCCCCTCCGTAAATCAAATGAATACCCCTTGCAGCTAATGTCCTACCAAGATCAAGAGCTGCTGTTGTAAACTCTCCATCTTTACCAAATTGCGATCCACAAAATACGCATATATGTTGGAATCGCCGAATTGGTGTTTTCTCCATTTCTAAAAGTGCTCTAAACTTTTGCAAGACAATGATGTAAGTTAGGTATTATGCGATTCAAGTGCAAGACAGGTTATAAAATGACATTTTAAAATATGCAGCATGGATATATACACACGTAAAACTCTCAAATTGACACATGGGGACATAATTTCGGTGGGAGTTGCTCGATGCAGATTTATCGCCCCAAGATTTGAAAAAATAAGATATGCTTTCGGCGAGGTTTGACAAAACCCCCACACTTGTCGACAACTGGCCGTGCATGAAAAATGGAGATAAACTTTCGGGGGGGTTTGAAAAAACCGCCACAATTGTCTCCACCGTGAAGCATGAAAAGTAAAAGAATACTTTCGACGGAGGTTGTACAAACTCCCACACTTGTCTTCCACGTGTGCTATATCATGGGTTAGTCATCTGGTTTGTCAAAAAGAAAACTTGAAATTAAAACAAACAAAATCAACAAACAACAACAACACAAAAACAACATTGATAATCAGATCAAACTAAACAAGAAAGAAATAAAATCCGACAACAACTACACACATTCAAATATACAAGTAGTTGTGATGTGGCTCACCATCTTACTCTGGTTTTACGTCTAGTAACGGCTGAAACGCTATCTATGAGTCGGGGATTTGCTTCCCATCAAGTTTTCTTATAAACAGGCAAACAGGGTCGTTTTTAGTCAGATTCCCTAGACTATAACACTGTAATTCATCATGAAATTGTGTCCATAAATTAAGCAATTCACGCTGAACAAGTCCACAATAATGTGACTCAAGATTTAATAAAACATTATCCAGCGACTCATTACTCAGACCATTTTTAATAAATGACAGTTTATCTTCTCTATTTCTTGACACAAAACCTAATGAACGACAAGTCTGGTTACAATTCCATCTAGCATATTTATAACATACTTGTAACCTTTTTGCTCTTTGCCTCTTGGCGTAGTAGCTCTTAACTAGACCAGGATGAATTTTGCTGAGATTAAGTCAGGCTCACCGGACAATCTCACCTTGGCTTCGATAAGCCTATCGGATATCCGCAAGCAGATTTTAAGAGCATCAATACCCAAAGTTATAGTCATCCGTACTTTATAAATTTTAAACACAGCATATTGAGGAAGTGAAGGATAATATTTACGATGGTTCGACAAAAAGATATCGGCATCCATTGAAGAGAAGAAAAGGAGAGATATTACCGATAATGCGATTGAGTTTGTTCTTTCTCCCAGATATGCACGATTCAAACCTTCGAGCAATGACTTCGGCTCCCATTTGGATGTTTCCTCAATCTGTTGCACAAATGAATTCGAAGTACGGAATAATCAAATTAAACAAAACAAAGGAAAAGAAAAGAGCAGAAATGAAACTAAAGGCACATAAAAGAGATAACAACACCAATAACACAACAAAAGTCACAAGCAAGTAAAAACAAATAAGACAGATGGCAAGGAGAGATAAAACTTGATCAATTTGATATCCTATGAAAGGAATCTCCTCGAGACACAAAAATCAATCATTATTACCTCATTTTATTTTTCTTTTCTTTTTTTAATTTATTTTTCAAAAAACATTGGGTTGCCTCCCAATAAGCGCTTGGTTTAACGTCCTCAGCCCGATGGTGTGTTCCATCATGGGAGGATCCAATTCGTTGCTGCTTCTCTAATGGGCTTGGATCCCTCTTCTAACAAGATACGCGTCAATGCATGTGGATGGGGCTAATTTTCAAAACAATTGTCCACTCAATAGCTCATTGTGTGATCGGTAAGTATTCGGACGAGTTTATCTTCTTGTATTCGTGCAAGGCCCCATTTCCTTGTAACTCGCAAAGCTATCATATTCTCACCAAGAATCCTAATTCAAATGATCTGGAATTGGACCTTAAGCTCCAAGGTATTGGCTTTCATATCAAAAGGAAGAAGTTTCTCATTAGATAAAGGCAATTCAATGTACGAAACATCATACCTATTTGTGGTGATAGCTCTAGTCTCATCCAAGCTTGTCACAACTTTCTCCACTTCTTTAGACACTTGTATCAGCTTTCTTGGTTCTTTA
This sequence comes from Boswellia sacra, assembly GCA_013180625.2. NCBI lineage: Eukaryota > Viridiplantae > Streptophyta > Magnoliopsida > Sapindales > Burseraceae > Boswellia > Boswellia sacra. The sequence continues at coordinate 7,310 of SNVD02000926.1, read as the reverse complement.
AAACTTTCTATCCTTATATGTTCACTAATAGCAACATCCACTCCATTCTTGCGAGTTAACTCAAAACATTGTTGTGGCAAATAATCAATAACGTCAACTGAAAAAACAGAATGTAAGTCATTAGAGTACCTCATTTCCTCAAAAATATTAAAACATATCACCTTGCCATCAAACTCTATTGTCAAAGTGCCATAATGAACATCAATCTTGATTCTAGCAGTTTTCGAGAATGGCCTCCCTAAAAGAATCGGTGTTGGATTAGGAGATGTCTCATCCTCTATTTTAAGGACATAGAAGTCTGTTGGAAAAACCAATTGATTCACCTGCACAAGAACATCTTCCACAACTCTTTTGCGATATGCATTAAAATGATCAGCAAACTGAATTGTAATACCAGTTTTCGCAAAAGGTCCAAGATTTAAAGAAGCATAAATAGAATATTGCATGACATTAATAGATGCTCCTAAATCTAATATAGCTCTTTCAAACTTGGTATTACCAATGGTGCATGGAATGATGAACGTACCTGGATCTTTGCATTTTGGAGGAATTTTTCTTTGCAATACAGCTGAAACATTTTCTCCCACACTTATGTTCTCATTTCCCTTCAACTTTCTCTTGTTGGTGCATAACTCCTTGACAAATTTTGTACAACGAGGTACTTGCTCAATAGCATCCAGGAGTGGTATATTTACCTCGATTTTGTGAGAAGTTTTCAGGATTTCTTGTTCTTGTTTCTCCTTCGATTGTGCAAATCTACTAGGAAAAAGTGGAGGAGAAACATATGAAAGAATGGGAGTTATAGGATTTACCTGAGAAGTTAGTGTTTTGTTCATGGTGGAAGTGGTGTCATCTCCTTCATCAGTTTGTGATTTCTTTGGCAGAACATCTAATTGCTCTCCATTTTGCAAAGTTATCGCACAAGAATTCTCTCTTGGATTGATCACCGTATGACAAGATAATTCTTCTGAGCCTTGGCCCTCGAATTTGCTCATGCTAGTGGCCAATTGTCCCATTTGATTTGCCAGGTTTTGGATACTTGCCCCAGTTTTCTGCTGGAATTGCATTGTGTTAGTGGCAAGTGCATTAACAATGTCCTGGAGAGACATACCTGAGTTTTGTGAAGCTGGTTGCGGTGCTGGATGTGGCATTGGTGGTGGTTGCATTTGAAAAGGTTGCTGCACTCTAGGTTGATTGAAACCTTGTGGCCGATTTGGCATTTGAAAAGGTTGCTGCACTCTATGTTGATCTTCCCATCCAGCATTGTAAGTACTAGAGAAAGGATCATACCATTGCCTCGTTTGTCCTGGAAATCCACCCATGGCATTGGCTTGTTCCATATATTCTTCTTGTAAAGTTGGATACATGTTGATTGGATGCTCCATCGTAGAATATATCCCACATTCATAAGATTTTTGTATATCTCCTACAGCCATGTTTTCCACAAGAGAGTTTAGCTCAGAAAGTTGTTGTTCAATGTTCGGAGTGCTTACCTCATTTACTCTCCATTGTACTTTTGGCTCAAATCCGCTACTGAATTGATAGAAGTTTACTGCCATGTTGTCTAAACACAAACAATCAGAAAAGAAAAACAAAGAAAATATGAATCAACAATGAAAATAAAATAACAAATCGATTAGAAAATCAATCACCGGCAACGGCGCCAAAAACTTGATGCGTTCGAAACTAGCAAGTATACTAGTCTCACAAGTACTAAAGTGATAAGTAAGATATCGTTCCCACGAGGATTGATTCTAATTGAATTTGTTATTTCCAGCAACAATAAACTAAACAGGGGGGGATTTTGTTGAATGCTTTACTAAATGAAATAAGAATGCAAGTAAAGAATAACAAAACAGAAAGTAAATTTGAATGAAAAATCAATAGGAGAAAGCTGGTTAAGGGATCCTTCTCTACACAAGATATGGATTTGCGAATTAATTGTAGAATTGTCATCTAATTACAGCATTGAAGTTATCAACCGTAGATAATAACAAGCTCTATTACCCCAATCTGTCCTTACTTTGTTGTTAAATAAAACAAGCTCTTTATTTAATCTCTATCCATTAAACAACCTAGAACAAGCTCTCTGAGTTTAATTCAATGGATGCATTATGATAAGAAATATAGGTTGATCTAAGCAATAAACACACAAGCTCGGATTATTTAACTTAGGTTATATTCTCCAATTTTAATCTCTGATCACAATTTTGATACTAATGATTAGAAATTCAAGACAATTACGGATCAAGATTTCTAGTCTAGCAATAGACAATATCCAGATTATATTCAGTTGGCCACTCAAATACAATCAGCAAGCAATAATAAGCATTAAATATGGGAGAATACAAGCAACTTCAATTAGAGAATTGGATAACAATTCCTTACACAATCAACTTACAAAAACCATATCAGGGGCTTTGAAATCACCCTCAACCAATTCAGATTCAGTTACAATGTTTAAGAACATGGTAAATACAATACAACATGGAGACATTCCAGAAAATGAAAGGGAAGGGAAAAACTTAGCAAATTTGATGTAATTCTCTTTAGATTGTAGTTCTTCCTCTTTCCAAGCTTCCTTTCTCCTCCAAGAACTCCAAGAGATGAAAGAATTCCAGAGCTGCAGCCTCCACCACGTTCTCCCCTCTTCAAGTTATCAAAATAAAACCCTAAAATGTGTTTAAATACTCTGCTACAGTGAATTGCTACAGTGCCCTGTATTATACATGCTACAGTGACTTGTGAAATTATATTTCTATACATCTCACACTGTTTTGATTAGAACTTTTGGTACACTGAATGGATTTATAAACGTAAATTTCTCCAGAAAATAGACTTCGAGAGCTTTCCAACGGTATATAATATGTCATCGGGTTCATTGTATATCAATACAATTAAATCCGAGAAGTTGGTTGACTAGCAGAGGTGAAAATGAAGGGTTTTACTACATTTTTGTGCAAGTTGCTCCAAAACTCCTACAAACATCAAAACCACACAAAAACATAAAAATACCAAGGAATATAGCAAAGAAACATGGACGAATTGATATAAAAGTAATACATAAATAGACACCTATCACCTTTTCCTTCATCATTTGGTAATGTTTACATTATACTTGCTGTGGATTATGTTTCTAAATGGGTAGAAGCAAAAGCTACGAGAACTAATGATTCTAAAGTTGTTGTAGATTTTGTGAAATCTAACATTTTTGCGAGATTTGAAACACCAAGAGCCATGATTAGCGATAGAGGGACACACTTCTGTAATAGATCATTTGAAGCCTTGCTCAAGAAATACAAAATCACTCACAAGGTGTCTACTGCATATCATCCACAAACTAGTGGTCAAGTTGAAGTTTCAAATCGAGAAGTCAAGTCCATTCTCGAGAAGACAGTGAATCCGGACAGAAAAGATTGGAGCCTACGACTTAATGATGCACTTTGGGCATACCGGACTGCTTACAAGACACCTATTGGTATGTATCCGTACAGGTTAGTCTATGGTAAGCCATGTCACCTTCCGGTAGAGCTCGAACACAAAGCATGGTGGGCAGTAAAGCTTTGTAACATGGAGATGGATGCTGCTGGAGAACAAAGGAAGCTTCAACTGCAAGAATTGGAAGAACTTAGAAATGATGCCTATGAGAATTCCAGAATTTACAAGGAGAGAACTAAGCATTTCATGATAAACTGATCTCCAGGAAGAATTTTGAAGTGGGACAGAAAGTTCTTTTATTTCATTCTCGCCTCAAGTTATTTCCAGGGAAATTACGATCTCGATGGGTTGGACCTTTTGTTATTACTAATGTTTTTCCCCATGGTGCAGTGGAAATCAAGAGCTTAAAAACGGATAAAGTATTCAAGGTGAATGGGCATAGGTTGAAGCCTTACTATGAGAATTCAGTGATGCACGACATCGATGAGGTACCTCTCTACGAGCCAACTTATCTTGATGGGTGAGGACAGATAACGTCAGGCTGAGGACGTTAAACCAAGCGCTTATTGGGAGGCAACCCAATGTTTTGAAATATAATAAAAAGAGACAAAGAAAAGAAGGTAGTATTGATCAATTTTTGTGTTTCGAGGAGATTCCTCTCATGGGCTATTATAATTGATCAGGTTTTATCTCTCTTTGCCATTTGTCTCATTTGCTTTGTTGTTTGTTTTTGACTTTCATTTGCTCTTGTGTTTTTATTTCTTTTACGTGTCTCTATTTTCTTTTCTTTTCTTTTCTTTTCTTGTGTTTAATTTGATTATTCCGTGCTTCGAGTTCAGTTGTGCAACAGCTTGAGGAAACAGTCAAACGGGAGTTGAAGCCATTGTTCGAAGGTTTGAAACGTGCATATCTGGGAGAAGAACAAACTCAATCGCATTATCGGTAATATCTCTCCTTTTATTCTCTTCAATGGATGCTGATATCTTTCTATCGAACCTTCGTAAATATTTCCCTTCACTTCCTCAAAATGCTGTGTTTAAAATTTATAACGTACGGATGACTAGACTTTGGGCGTTGATGCTTCTAAATGTTCCTGCGGATATCCGATGGCTTATCGAAGCCAAGGTGAGATTGTCCGGTGAGCCGGACATTAATCTCGCAAAATACATGCCTGGTCTAGGAAAGAGCTACTACGCCAAGAGGGGAAGAGCGAAAAGGTTACAAGTATGTTATAAATGTGCTAGATGGAATTGTAACCAGACTTGTCGTTCATTAGGTTTTTGGTCCAGGAATAGAGAAGATAAACTTTCATTTATTAAGAATGGTTTGAGTAATGAGTCGCTGGATAATGTTTTGTTAACTCTCGAGTCACATTCTGTGGACTTGTTTAGCGTGAATTGCTTAATCTATGGACACAATTTCGTGATGAATTGCAGTGTTATAGTCTAGGGAATCTGACTAAAAAAGACCCTGTTTGCCAGTTTATAAGAAAACTGGATGGGAAGCAAATCCCCGACTCATAGAAGGCGTTTCAGCCGTTACTGGACGTATAACCAGATGAAGATGTGAGCCACAATCACAACTACTTGTATATTTGAATGTGTGTTGTTGTTGTCGAATTTTATTTTCTTCTTGTTTCGTTTGATCTGATTATCACTGTTGTTTTTGTGTTGTTGTTGTTTGTTGATTTTGTTTGTTTTAATTTCAAGTTTTCTTTTTGACAAACCATATGACTACCCTATGGCATAAGTACACGTGGGAGACAAGTGTGGAGGTTTTGTCAACCTCCACCGAAAGTGTATCTTCATTTTTTATGCTTCACGTGGGAGACAAGTGTGGGGGTTTTGTCAACCCCCGCCGAAAGTGTATCTCCATTTTCCATGCTTCACGTGGGAGACAAGTGTGTAGGGTTTGTCAAACCTCGCCGAAAGCATATCTCATTTTTTCAAATCTTGGGGCGATAAATCTGCATCGAGCAACCCCCACCGAAATTATGTCCCCATGTGTCAAATTTGAGAGTTTTACGTGTGTATATATCCATTTTGCATATTCTCAAATGTCATTTATAACCTGTCTTGCACTTGAATCGCATAATACCTAACGTACATCATTGTCTTGCACAAGTTTATAGCACTTTTAGAAATGGAGAAAACACCAATTCGGCGATTCCAAAATATATGCGTATTTTGTGGATCGCAATTTGGTAAAGATGGAGAGTTTACAACAACAGCTCTTGATCTTGGTAGGACATTAGCTGCGAGGGGTATTAATTTGATTTAGGGAGGGGGTAGTCTTGGGGTAATGGGGTGTGTGTCAACAGCTGCATCCCTAGGAGGGAGCAAAGTTCTCGGCATTATCCCTAAACCATTAGCTGTACGAGATATCGTGGGCAACACAATCGGGGAAGAGTTACAGGTCTCTAGTATGCATGAGCGTATTGCACCTGTCTCTTATACACATCTAGATGTGTATAAGAGACAGGGTTATGGTACATTAGAGGAGATATTTCAAATCACCTCTTGGGCACAGATAAACATCCATCGGAAACCCATTGGTTTGTTAAATGTCAATAATTTTTTTGATGGTTTGTTGTCTTTTCTTGATCAAGCAGTAGAAAAAAACTTCATCTCACAGTCGGCGAGGCAAATCCCGGTTACAGCTTCAACTACAGGGGAGTTAATTGACAAATTACAAGCATTCGTCTATTCGCCTGATCCAACAATATCTCGGATAGATTGGTTTGGAGAAGGCGATAAGAGGCGTAAACTGGATTTAACGCTCCATCTGTAATCTCTATCTATTGGTTTGCTTCGTTTTTGTTTACTTTCTTTTTAGTGTGTTTATTTGAGATTTTTTATGTCATTTCTTTTGAGCTTTTTCAGGTTATTTCTTTCGTCCCAGGTAATATTTTCTAATCTCGGTTTTTAGAGTGGTGGCTTAAAAAGTTCAAGTTCTCTTGAAACGCATTCTGGATCTCTTCAATCCATAATGGCTGAATAAGGGGGCTAACTTCTAAATTTTTTTAGACCCATTCTAACTAACTTGTTTTTGTTTGCTGACTTGTTGAACTTTGTTATTTTATGAGTGAGTTTAGTTTTGTGTAATTTGGAGTTGTTATGTGTTTTTTATCTTTATCAGTTTTGATTAAAAAAAAAAAACAATTGTGGAAAAACCTGAGAATGGCAGAATATGGGGTTTCTTTAACCCTTGAAATGCATTCTCTCAAATAAACTGAGTTTTATTTCATAATGTTTTTGAAGTATTGTTTATTCTGTTCTTTTCATATAAAGTATATCAAGGCTGGAAACCTTAAGTCTGCGGGCTACTGGGCTAAGATTGTGAAAATACAATCTGACTCAGGTGTAAACAACGCCCACGTACTCTTATTGTGCATTTGTGGGTTCAAGATCACGATACGGATTGAATTAAGAAGAAACTCTTGAAAATGATAAATGATGCATGGAGCTGGGTTCTGAATATTTATTAGTTTCGCTTTGCCTTTGATTCCTTGTGCAACATGAGCAATGAGCTATTCACTGAGTTATTTGTTCTTAGAGAAAGTTTATGTAATTTAAATGTTTCTTCAGATTCTGTCTCTTATACACATCTAGATGTGTATAAGAGACAGATCCTAGACTGTGCAACATTGGGGAAATGATTTAGGCCATCTTTGGACCGTTTGAGCTTAATAGCCAACCTTGATTGAAATTGATCCCTAGTTACCCCTTTGAGCCTTTGTAAGCCTTTTTCTTTGTTAACTCACTAAAAGATTTCCTAACCTCAAATGAATTTATTCCAAACAGTTTATCCCTTACCTATGAGCATGTAGATCGTTCACAATTAAATTTTGAGCTATGTTCTGGTGTTGGGAA
>SNVD02000924.1:0-14011 GCA_013180625.2 Boswellia sacra | reverse complement strand
AAGGGTTTTACTCCATTTTTGTGCAAGTTGCTCCAAAACTCCTACAAACATCAAAACCACACAAAAACATAAAAATACCAAGGAATATAGCAAAGAAACATGGAAGAATTGATATGAAAAGGATATATAAATAGACACTTATTCACTTCTAAATTTTTTAGACCATTCTAACTACTTGTTTGTGTTGTTGCTGACTTGTTGGACTTTGTTATTTTATGGAGTAAGTTTAGTATGATGTAATTTAGAGTGTTATGTGTTTTTGTCTTTATCAGTTTCGATTCAAAAAAATTGTGGAAAAAACTTAAGAATGGCAGAATATAGGGTTTCTTTAACCCTTGAAACGCATTCTCTATAAATAAATCTGTAGTTTGTTTATTTCATGTTGTTTGAAGTGTCTTGTTTCTTGTTTTGTTCTTTCATAATAAAGGTATATAGGCTGGAAACCTTAGGTCTGCGGGCTACTGGTCCTAAGGATTGTTGAAATATACAATCTTGACTCAGGTGTAACAACGCCACGTACCTCTTTTCTTACAGTTTGTGGGTCGATGATAAGATAATGATTGAATTAAGAATAACTCTTGGAAAATGATAAATGATGCATGGATCTGTGTGCTTGAAATGTTTATTGGTTTCGCTTTGCTTTTGATTCCTTGCGCAACATTGAGCACTGAGCTATTATCACTGAGTTATTTGTTCACTTAGAGAAAGTTTATGTAATTTAAGTGTTTCTCCAGATTTCAATGAATTCTAGAACTTGTTTGATTGTCACTCGAGGCGAAATCATAGACTGTGCAACATTGGGGAAATGATTTAGGCCATCTTTGGACCGTTTGAGCCTTAATAGCCAACCTTGACTGAAATTGATCCCTAGATACCCCTTTGAGCCTCTGTAAGCCTTTTTCTTTGTTAACTCACTAAAGATTTCCTAACCTCAAATGAATTTGTTCCACACACTTTATCCCTTACCTATGAGCATGTAGATCATTCACAATTAAATTTTGAGCTATGTTCTGGTTTTGGGAAGTTAGAGGAGGTTGGAATGTGTCATGAGCAATGCAAGTGAGTTCCATCATGTTTGAAAAAAAAAAGAAAAAAAGAAAAAAGCCAATATGTACTTATTGTCCACATACATACACATTGGGGACAATGTGTTGTTTAAATGTGGGGGATGGGAAGTGTAAAAAAAGAAAAAAGAAAAAAAAGAAAAAAAGAAAAAAAAGAAAAAAAAGCAAAAAAAGGGAACAAAAGAAGAAGAATAAGAGATCCATACCCTTAAGTATTCTTAAAAGAATGAAACAACAAAGTGTGGGGGTGTAGTTTTCTTTTTGTTTTCTACAAAAAAAAAAGATTGAGTGTTCTAAATAAGTTTGGGGGAATAACTTGGTGAATTGAAATAAAGTTGTGTTATAGGGTTGAGCTCTACATAGTCTTGAATGATTTATGTGTTTGTGGGTGATTTGAGCCAAATTATTATCCTTTATCATACCTTCACCCAAGCCAAACGTTACAAGCTTAATAAAGTCCTACTTGATCCTTGGTGTTGTGCATGTCTACATTAGTGGAGAGTGACTTGAAAAGCAAGCCTATGAAGTTCATTTATACACACATCTTCAATATTAAATATGATTCATTTTTATGCATAAACTCATCCGGGTTACAAGTGATTAGGTGAGAATGGCTCTACACACACACACTTTAGGAATTGAAATGAAGCGAAACTAATCTTTAAGATAAAATTCTTGATCAAGTGCATTATTTTGAAGTATTCCTTGGGTTATAATAAGTACAATCTTTGAGGCCTATTTGCAAGATGAAGCATTTGTGTGTTTTAATTTTTTGTTGATTCTGTTTCGGTTTAGTTTTATTTCATATTGTTGTAGTTGCTCGAGGACTAGCAAATCTAAGTGTGGGGGAATTTGATAAGTGTCTATTTATATATCATTTTCATATCAATTCGTCCATGTTTCTTTGCTATATTCCTTGGTATTTTTATGTTTTTGTGTGGTTTGATGTTTGTAGGAGTTTTGGAGCAACTTGCACAAAAATGGAGTAAAACCCTTCATTTTCACCTCTGCTAATCAACTAATTTCTCGGAGTTGATTGTATCGATGTACAATTAACCGGATAACATGCTATATACCATTGAAAAGCTCTCGAAGTCTATTTTCTGGAGAAATTTACGGTTCACGAATTTATGTATGTACCAAAAGTTATGATAAAAATGGTATGAGAAGTGTATATTTGTAATTCTACATATCACTGTAGCATGTTATTAAATACGGGGCACTGTAGCAAGTTACTGTAGCAGAGTATATAAACATATTTTAGGGTTTTATTTTCATAACTTGAAGAGGGGAGAACGTGTGAGAGGCTGCAGCTCTGGATTTCTTTCATTTCCTAGAGTTCTTGAAGGAGATTGAAGGCTTGGAAAGAGGAAGAACTACAAATCCTAAGAGATTTCATCAAATTTGCTAAGTTTTTCATTTCCCTTTCATTTTCTGATTTGCTATGTATTTGTATTGTATTTGTATTGTGTCTGAATATGTGTAACTATCTGTGGGGAAGGTGATTTCAAAGCCCTTGATATGGTGTTTGTTAATTGTCTATTTATATATCATTTTCATATCAATTCGTCCATGTTTCTTGCTATATTCCTTGGTATTTTTATGTTTTTGTGTGGTTTTGATGTTTGTAGGAGTTTTGGAGCAACTTGCACAAAAATGGAGTAAAACCCTTCATTTTCACCTCTGCTAGTCAATCATCTTCTCGGATTTAATTGTATTGATATACAATGAACCCGAGGACATATTATATACCGTCGGAAAGCTCTCGAAGTCTATTTTCTGGAGAAATTTACGGTTTATAAATCCATTCAGTGTACCAAAAGTTGTATCAAAATAGTGTGAGAAGTATAGAAATGTACTTCCACAAATCACTGTAGCATGTATAATACGGGACACTGTAGCACGTTACTGTAGCAGAGTATTTAAACACAATTTAGGGTTTTATTTCATAACTTGAAGAGGGGAAAACGTGGGAGGAGGCTGCATTTCTGGATTTCTCTCATCCCTTGGAGTTCTTGAAGGAGAAAGAAGATTTTGAAAGAGGAGGAACTACAATTCCAAGAAGATTCATCTACAAAGAAGATTTTTCAAAGAATTTGCTAAGTTCTTTCTTTCCTTTTCAATTCTGGAATTTCTCTGTATTGTATTTTTTATTCTGAGTGAATATGTGTAACTAAATCTGAATTGGTTGAGGGTGATTTCAAAGCCCTTGATATGGTTTTTATGAATTGATTGTGCAAGGAATTGTTATCCAATCCTCTAATTGAAGTTGCTTGTATTTTCCCATGTTTAATGCTTATGATTGCTTGCTGGATTGTATTTGGGTGGCCAACTGAATATAATCTGGATATTGTCTATTGCTAGACTAGAAATCTTGATCCGTAATTGTCTTGAATTTCTAATCATTAGTATCAAAATTGTGATCAGAGATTGCAATTGGAGAATACAACCTAAGTTAAATAATCCGAGCTTCTGTGTTTATTGCTTAGATCAACCTATCTTTCTTATCGTAATGCATTCATTGAATTAAATTTAGAGAGCTTGTTCTAGGTTGTTTAATGGATAGAGATTACATAAAGAGCCTGTTTTATTTAACAACAAAGTAAGGAAAGATTGGGATAACAGAGCTTGTTGTTATCTACGGTTGATAATTTCAATGGTGTAATTGGATGACAATTCTACAATTAATTTGCAAATCCATATCTGGTGGTGGAGAATGATCTCTTAACCAAATTTCTATCACTTATTAATTCCCATTTCAATTAAGTTTGCATTGTGTTATTCATTAATTACCGTCGTATTCAGTTTTTTCATCTAGTTAATCAAGCAACAAAACCCCCCATTTAGTTAATTGTTGCTGGAAATAACAAATTCAATTAGAATCAATCCTCGTGGGAACGATATCTTACTTATCACTTTATTACTTGTGCGACTAGTATACTTGCTAGTTTCGAACGCATCAAGATATATATTTTAGAAACGATGATGTTAATATTGAATAATTTAATTAGTACTTAATAATCTTTTAATAATCTATATCAAGATGGTATATATATACAAATTTAATTACTATAAAATACAAATATTTTATTTTGTCACTATAACATGACTAAATTGATATTAATATTCTAAAAGATTCATAATTATTAATTAAAATATGACTTTTATCAAAGTTTTTGTGTTGTTTATAAAATTAAAAAATAACACAAATATGTTAAGTTAACAGATATAACCCATAAATTCTAAGCAGTCCCAAAATTTTAAAAATTTACAAAAATATCCCTATATCCTATGGGGCGGGGCAACGGGTCTAAGGGGCTGGACCCAGAGCCAGACACGCCCCGGCTGAGGCAACACAATCTTGCCCTGAACCTGACGGGTATTTTTGTCATCCTTATTAAAAAGAATGAAACAACTATGTTTGTCGTTACATGATTTAAAACATTTTTATGTTTTTTTCTTTTTGCATTTTGCGAGTTTTAAACCAAATTATGCCATAAAAAACACCTTCAATGTGCATTTCTATAACAATGCAGGTGTTTCTTTGATAACCAGAGTGTTGCATGCATCATTTGTGGCATTAAACTACACGTCAACTATTACGCGATTTAACGCGTTTTTTTTGCTTTTTAGCACATTTTACGAGTTTTAAACCAAACTATGCAATAAAAACACCTGACATATATTTTAAAGCTAATCAAAGTATTTATTTGATTACTGAAGTGGCGCACATGTCACTTACGGTGTTAAACACTGATGCTGGCTGCCGAATTGTAACAAATAAGGAGGATCTTCAAATTGATAAACAACTCAACCAATGGCCGGAACAAGCAAAATGGAACACGACAAACACTATTTCAACGGATAACAAACTCACAACCAAAATAAACACCAGTGAGATATAGAGAATTCACCACCCCATGATGTAAACAAAAGATATAGGGCTCAAACTAAATCATCACTCTATGGAATCCACCAAGAGATATAGAGTTAAAGAGAAATCAGTATCAAGACTGAATTTCATTAAAATTAGAATTTAACAAGCTTATCCTTGAATACACAGTGTTAGGACTTTGAATAACTTGAAACAACCCTCCATGCATAGGTAAAAGACAATAATTAAATGTGTTCTTATGGTCCCAATAATAATTACAGCTTAATTAATATATTGGCCACCAAATTAGTGATTAAGACTCATAAATGAACTCAATAGATAGTAAAAGCGCAAATAACTAAGCTAGAAAACTCCAATTCCCGAGTAGACTTAATACTGCATTAAATACAAACTAACTGTGAAGAAATAGTCATAAGTTTCTATAGAGAACTCCAAATGACACACCGTAAAATTTCTTAGAAAACTGACTTCAAGATCTTTTACGAACATGAATCTTGAAAATTAATGCTATCCACGTCAGTATCAGTTATTTGTCGAAATTGCCCCTCATCTGGTTCATGTATACTCTTGATCATTGTAACAATTTGCACCCCTTTATGATCTATCATGAAACTCATGGATTGCAACACTCCTGTGTCAAGCTCCTCTAGTTGAGAAAGACTCGATCTTGAGTCTTGGTTGTTATTTTCACCAAGATAAGGACTAAGGTCAGAGACATTGAATGTGTTGGTAGCTCAACTTTGTAAGCATTCTCTCCAATGTGTTGTAAAACTTTGAATGGTCCATCAGCTCTAGACTTCAACTTGGCATATTTGCCTGGAGGAAACCTTTCCTTTCTAAGGTGTATCCACACTAGATCTCCTTCTTTGAACTCAGCATGCTTTCGATGTTTGTTTGCTACAGCTTTATACTTCTCATTTTGCTTCAAAATCTTCTCCCAAACTTGTTCATGCAGCTTCTTGATGTTCTTAGCTCTCTCCTCTGCATCACTACTAAATTGAGTGTTGGAAGGAATAGGAGCTAAATCCAAAGGACTTATTAGATTTTTGCCATAAAAACCTCAAAAGGACTTTGACCAGTGGTTTGACTTGATGATCTGGTGTAAGCAAACTCAATTTACGGTAAAACAAGATCCCATTGCCGTAAATTCTTGCCAACATAAGTCATTAAAAGATTTTCCAAGCTTCTGTTGATAACCTCAGTTTGTCCATCTGTTTGAGGATGATGAGATGAACTAAAGTTTGGTGTAGTCCCCAACTTTTTCCAAAGTGTACGCCAAAAATTACATAAGAACTTTGGATCACGATCTGAGACTATGGTCTTAGGAATGCCATACAATTTCGCAATCTCCTTGAAGTACAAATCGGCCACATGAGTTGCATGAATTGTCTTGTTACATGATACAAAATGAGCAATTTTAGAAAATCGGTCGACCACCATCATGATTGAATCTTTGTTTCGCTGTGTTCTAGGCAATCCCACCATAAAATCCAAGCTAACATCTTCCCATGGATCATTAGGAACAAGCAATGGAGTGTACAAACCAGTGTTCTGCCCATGACTTTTTGCCACATGACAAATTGTACACCTCTTCACATGCTTCATAATATCCCTTTCCATCTTTGGCCAATAAAAGTTTTCCTTCACAATAGCAACAATTTTGTCTCTCCCAAAATGACCGCTAATGCCACTGCCATGTACTTCATTAATGATTAATTCTCTTAGGGAACATTGAGGAGTACACAATTGGTTTTCCTTGAGTAGATAACCATCCTGCAAAACAAATTGGTTGGATGAAAACTGATTACAATTACTCCATATTTTGCCAAAATCGGATCATCCTTGTAAAGCTCTTTTAAAACCTCAAAACCAACAACATTCACTTCCATAGAGGTCAGCAAAGCATGTCTTTGACTCAATGCATCAGCCACTACATTTTGAACTCTAGATTTGTGCTTGATAGCAAAGTTGAAAGCTTGAAGAAACTCTAACCATCTAGCATGTTGAACATTAAGCTTCTGTTGGCTGTTGATTAACTTCAAAGCTTCATGATCTGAATATAGAGCAAATGGTTTTGGCAAGAGATACTAACTCCAATGCTTCAAAGCTCGACAAATAGCATAAAACTCTTTGTAATAAGTTGAGTACTTTTTGTGAGATGCATTCAATTTTTCACTAAAGAAAGCAATCGGTCTGCCTTCTTGGCTAATAACAGCACCAATACCAATATTAGAAGCATCACATTCAACTTTAAAAACCTTGCTAAAATCGGGAAGTGATTAAATAGGAGCTTTTGTCATCTTTTTTTTAATCAGCTCAAAGCTTCTTTGTGCATCTTTTGTCCAGGTAAAACTATTACTTTTTTAAGCATTCAGTGAATGGAGCCAATATAGTACTGAATCCTTCGATAAATCGACAGTAAAATGAAGCTAACCTATGAAAACTTCAAATGTTGTGGACTGATGTATGAATCAGCCAATTTTGAATTGCTTCAATCTTTCTAGGGTCCATCTTAATTCCATCTTTTGAAACCACATACCCCAAGAAAAAAAGGCTTTTGGTGAAGAACTCACACTTCTTCAAGTTGGCATAAAGCTTTTCAATTGTCAAAGTGTGGAAAACTGGCTGAAGATGATTCGAGTGTTGCTCCTCATCTTTGCTGTGCACAAGTATATCATCAAAATACACAACAACAAACTTGTCAATGAATGGTTTAAAGACATGGTTCATCAACCGCATAAATGTACTTGGTGCATTGGATATGCCAAATGGCATCACCTTCCATTCATAAAGGTCATTCCTTGTTTTAAATGTAGTCTTCCATTCATCACCAGGTCTCATTTGAATTTGATGATAGCCACTTTGAAGATCAATTTTTGAGAAGACAGTAGCACCATGAAGCTGATCAAGAAGGTCGTCAAGTGATAAGTGTCTATTTATATATCATTTTCATATCAATTCGTCCATGTTTCTTTGCTATATTCCTTGGTATTTTTATGTTTTTGTGTGGTTTTGATGTTTGTAGGAGTTTTGGAGCAACTTGCACAAAAATGGAGTAAACCCTTCATTTTCACCTCTGCTAGTCAGTGATCTTCTCGGATTTAATTGTATTGATATACAATGAACCCGACGACATGTTATATACCGTTGGAAAGACTCTCGAAGTCTATTTTCTGGAGAATTTACGGTTTATAAATCCATTCAGTGTACCAAAAGTTGTAATCAAAACAGTGTGAGATGTATAGAAATATAATTCCACAACTCACTGTAGCATGTATAATACGGGGCACTGTAGCAAGTCACTGTAGCAGAGTATTTAAACACATTTTAGGGTTTTATTTTCATAACTTGAAGAGGGAAAACGTGGGAGGAGGCTGCATTTCTGGATTTCTCTCATCCCTTGGAGTTCTTGAAGGAGAAAGAAGATTTTGAAAGTGGAGGAACTACAATTCCAAGAAGATTCATCTACAAAGAAGATTTTCAAAGAATTTGCTAAGTTCTTTCTTTCCTTTTCATTTCTGGAATTTCTCTGTATTGTATTTGTTATTCTGATTGAATATGTGTAACTAAATCTGAATTGGTTGAGGGTGATTTCAAAGCCCTTGATATGGATTTTGTGAGTTGATTGTGTAAGAAATTGTTATCCAATTCTCTAATTGACGTTGCTTGTATTTTCCCATATCTAATGCTTATGATTGCTTACTGATTGTATTTGGAATGGCCAACTGAATATATTTTGTTGTTGTCTATTGCTAGATTAGAAATCTTGATCCGTAATTGTCATGAATTTCCAATCATTAGTAGCAAAATTGTGATCAGAGATTTGCAATTGGAAAATACAACCTAGGTTAAATAATCTGAACTTGTGTGATTATTGCTTAGATCAACCTATCTTTCTCATCGTAATGCTTCTATTGATTTAAACTTAGAGAGCTTGTTCTAGGTTGTTTAATGGATAGAGATTAAATAAAGAGCTTGTGTTATTTAACAACAAAGTAAGGAAAGATTGGGATAACAGAGCTTGTTGTTATCTACGGTTGATAACTTCAATGCTGTAATTGGATTACAATTCTATGTTAATTCACAAATTTATATCTTGTGGCAGAGAAAGAACCCTTAATCAAGTGTCTCTCATTGAATTTTCAATTCATTTAATATTGTGTTGTGTTATTCTTTATTTGCCTTCGTATTCAGTTTAATTAATCATTCAACAAAACCCCCCATATTTAGTTTATTGTTGCTGAAAAATAACAAATTTAATTAGAATCAATCATCGTGGGAACGATATCTCACTCATTACTTTATTACTGGTGCGACTAGTATACTTGCTAGTTTCGAACGCATCATCAAGCCTCAGAATAGGAAATCTATAATTAATTGTTATCTTGTTAACAGCCCTACTAGCAATGCATATTCTCCAAGAGACATCCTTTTTAGGCACCAAAAAAGCTGAGATAGCACAAGGACTCATGTTTTCCCTCACCAACCTTTTAGTGATAAGCTCATCAACCTGCCTTTGTAATTCTTCATGTTCTTTAGGACTCATTTGATAGGTTGATTTATTTGGCAACATAGCACCTGGAACAAGATCAATACAATGTTGTATGTCTCTCATTGGAGGAAGGCCTGGTGGTATCTCATTTGGTAAAACATCATGGTTTTCTTCAAGAAGATACTTTATCTCCGAAGGCAGTTCATTACTAACTTTATTTTCTTCTAATAACAAGAACACATAAATTTCACTTCCCTTCTCCAACTCTCTTCTACATTCTGTTTGAGTAAGCAAAGCATTTCCCTCCCCTTTAGTAGGCTTAGGATCACAAGGACACCAAATAACTTTGACCCCATCTTTAAAGAATGTATAAGTATTCCTATAGCCACCATGCATTACTCTCCTATCATACTGCCATGGTCTACCAAGAAGTAAATGACAAGCATCCATAGGAACAACATCACACCATATTTCATTTTTATACTTTTCCCAATAGAAAATGAAACAAGGCAACGTTTGTTTACCTTGACCTCATTATCCTTCTGAAGCCATGAAATCTTGTAAGGCTGAGGATGCTTCTCTGCTTTAAGGCCAAGTTTATCAATCATCTCCGTAGACACCACATTTTCAAAGCTGACGCCATCAATAATAACTCTACACACCTTGCCATGAGAAGTGCATCAGGTATGGAAGATATTTTTGCGACGCCAATCATCTTCTCGTTCTTGGGCAATACTCATCTAATCACTCCAATAGGTTGCAACAAACTCATGAAGCATTAAGTTTTACAGCAAGGAACGAAAATCGTTAGCTTCTTCATGATGTCCAACGACAAAGTTTATGCCTGGAAAATGTTGTTCTCAGATTGAATAGGTTTTAGTCACATCTTTTTTAATATTTGGCAACTCATAAAAGTCATCAAATATTGGTGGTTTTCCATGATCCTCAAAGAAGTCATGCTCTTTCTTCATCATTTCTCCACCGATTCATCATTGTTAGCGACATCATTATCATCATAATTGCCCAAAGGACTTGATCTTCCACTTCTCCATACTTTCCACCTGCGCATTCTTTATTTTCCATAATTACTAAACACTACTGGAGTTGTTGGAGTTGCCGCCTAAGATCTTCAATGATCAAATTCCGTTTGTCTCTTTGAGGAGGAGGTAATTGGCTAATAGAAGCAGCCTTGTCAGTACAACCAGCCATTGAACCAAAAGCTCTTATACCAATCTGATGCCGAGCTGCTAAATTATAACAAATCAGGATAGAATCTTCAAGTTGATAAACAACTCAACCAATGGTCGGAACAAACAAAATGGAACCCAACAAACACTCTTTCAAAAGATAACAAGCTCACCACCAAAGTAAACACCAATGGAATACAGAGAATTCAGCAGCCAATGATGTAAACAAAGGATACAAGGCTCAAACTAACTCATCACTCTATGGAATCTACCAAAAGATATAGAGTTAAAGAGAAATCAGTATAAAGACTGAAATTTCATTAAAATTAGAATTCAACAAGCTTCTTGATGCGTTCAAAACTAGCAAGTATACTAGTCGCACAAGTAATAAAGTGATAAGTAAGATATCGTTCCCACGAGGATTGATTCTAATTGAATTTGTTATTTCCAGCAACAATAAACTAAACAGGGGGATTTTTGTTGAATGATTTACTAAATGAAATAAGAATGCAAGTAAAGAATAACAAAACATAAAGTAAATTTGAATGAAAAATCAATGGGAGAAAGCTGGTTAAGGGATCCTTCTCTACCACAAGATATGGATTTGCGAATTAATTGTAGAATTGCATCTAATTACAGCATTGAAGTTATCAACCGTAGATAATAACAAGCTCTATTACCCCAATCTTTCCTTACTTTGTTGTTAAATAAAACAAGCTCTTTACTTAATCTCTATCCATTAAACAACATAGAACAAGCTCTCTGAGTTTAATTCAATGGATGCATAATGATAAGAAAGATAGGTTGATCTAAGCAATAAACACACAAGCTCGGATTATTTAGCTTAGGTTATATTCTCCAATTATAATCTCTGATCACAATTTTGCTACTAATGATTAGAAATTCAAGACAATTACGGATCAAGATTTCTAGTCTAGCAATAAATCACAACCAGATTATATTCAGTTGGCCACTCAAATACAATCAGCAAGCAATCATAAGCATAAATATGGGAGAATACAAGCAACTTCAATTAGAGAATTGGATAACAATTCCTTACACAATCAACTTACAAAAACCATATCAGGGGCTTTGAAATCACCCTCAACCAATTCAGATTCAGTTACACTTGTTTAAGAACGTGGTAAATACAATACAACATGGAGACATTCCAGAAAATGAAAGGGAAGGGAAAAACTTAGCAAATTTGATGGAATTCTCTTTGGATTGTAGTTCTTCCTCTTTCCAAGCTTCCTTTCTCCTTCAAGAACTCCAAGAGATGAAAGAATTCCAGAGCTGCAGCCTCCACCACAATCTCCCCTCTTCAAGTTATGAAAATAAAACCCTAAAATGTGTTTAAATACTCTGCTACAGTAACCTGCTACAGTGTCCCGTATATACATGCTACAGTGATTTGTGGAATTACATTTCTATACTTCTCACACTGTTTTGATTACAACTTTTGGTACACTGAATGGATTTTTATAAACCGTAAATTTCTCCAGAAAATAGGCTTCGGGAGCTTTCCAACGGTATATAATATGTCATCGGGTTCATTGTATATCAATACAATTAAATCCGAGAAGATGGTTGACTAGCAGAGGTGAAAATGAAGGGTTTTACTCCATTTTTTGTGCAAGTTGCTCCAAAACTCCTACAAACATCAAAACCACACAAAAACAGAAATATACCAAGGAATATAGCAAAGAAACATGGACGAATTGATATGAAAATGATATATAAATAGACACTTATCAAATTCCCCCCACACTTAGGCTTTGCTAGTCCTCGAGCAACTACGACAATATGAAATAAAACTAAACCGAAACAGAATCAACAAAAAAATTAAAACACACAAATGTTTCATCTTGCAAATAGCCTCAAAGATTGTACTTAATTATAACCCAAAGAAAACTTCAAAATAATACACTTGATCAAGAATTTTATCCGAAAGATTAGTTTCGCTTCACTTCAATTCCTCAAGTGTGTGTGTGTAGAGCCATTCTCACCTGATCACTTGTAACCCGGATAAGTTTATGCATAAAAATGAATCATATTTAATAGTGAAGATGTGTGTATAAATGAACTCCATAGGCCTGCTTTTCAAGTCACTCTCCACTAATGTAGACATGCACAACACCAAGGATCAAGTAGGACTTATTAAGCTTGTAACGTTTGGCTTGGGTGAAGGTATGATAAAGGATAATAATTTGGCTCAAATCACCCACAAACACATAAATCAGTCAAGACTATGTAGAGCTCAACCCTATAACACAACTTCATTTCAATTCACCAGGTTACTCCCCCAAACTTATTTAGAACACTCAATCTCTTTTTTTTTTTTTTTTGCAGAAAACAAAAGAAAACTACACCCCCACACTTTGTTGTTTCATTCCTTTTAAGAACACTTAAGGGTATAGATCCTGTCTCTTATACACATCTAGATGTGTATAAGAGACAGCCCCCACACTTAAACAATACATTGTCCTCAATGTTGAAGTACGTGGAAGATAAGTACAGATTTTTTTTCTCTTTCTTTTTTTTTAACAAACATAATAAAACTCACTTGCATTGCTCATGGCATAATCCAACCTCCTCTAACTTCCCAAAACCAAAACATAGCTCAAAATGTAATTGCGAATGATTTACATGCTCATAGGTAAGGGATAAACTGTTTGGAACAAATTCAATTAAGGTTAGGAAATCTTTTAGTGAGTTAACAAAGAAAAAGGTTTACAGAGGCTCAAAGGGATAACTAGGGATCAATTTTAGTCAAGGTTGGCTCTTAAGGCTCAAACGGTCCAAAGATGGCCTAAATCATTTCCCTAATGTTGCAAAGTCTAGGATTTCGCCTCGAGTGACCATCAAACAAGTTCTAGAATTCATTGAAATCTGGAGAAACACTTAAATTACATAAACTTTCTTTAAGTAAACAAATAACTCAGTGATAATGGCTCGGTGCTCAATTTTGTGCAAGGAATCAAAGGTAAAGCAAAAGCTAATTAACAGTTCAAGCACACAGATCTATGCATCATTTATCATTTTCCAAGAGTTATTCTCAATTCAATCATTGCCTTATCATTGGCCCATAAAATGCAAGAGAAGAGGTACGTGGCGTTGTTACACCTGAGTCAAGATTGTATATTTCAACAATCCTTAGGACCAGGAGCCCGCAGACTTAAGGTTTCCAGCCTATATACCTTTATTATGAAAGAACAAAACAAGATACAAGACACTTCAAACAAACATGAAATAAACAAACTAAAGATTTATGTCGAGAGAATGCGTTTCAAGGGTTAAAGAAAACCCCATATTCTGCCATTCTCAACTTTTTTTCACAATTTTTTTTTATCGAAACTGATAAAGACAAAAA
>SNVD02000921.1:0-13861 GCA_013180625.2 Boswellia sacra | reverse complement strand
TTTGCAGTTGATGTCATTGATTTTTTGGCACAACAATTTTTTGAGTTAACTCGCAAAGATGAATTGGAAGTAGCCATTAGTGAACACATAAGGACAGAAAGTTTCAAAGAACCAGGAAAGTTGATACATGTGTCTAAAGAAGCGGAGGAAGTTGTGGCATGCTTGGATGAGACTATACTATCACCACAAACAGGTATGATGTTTCGTACATTGAATTGCCTTTATCTAATGAGAAAATTCTCCCTTCTGTGATGAAAGCCCCTACCTTGGAGCTTAAGCCTCTTCCAGAACATTTGAAGTATGTATTCTTGGGTGAGAAGAATACTTTGCCAGTCATAATAGCCAAGGGCCTCACACCATTACAAGAAGAGAAACTCATCCGAGTGCTTCGAGATCACAAAACAGCCATTGGGTGGACAATTGCTGACATCAAAGGTATTAGCCCAGCCATATGCATGCACCGCATCTTATTAGAAGAAGGATCCAAGCCCCCTCGAGAAGCACAGCGGAGGTTGAATCCTCCAATGATGAAGTTGTCAGAAAGCAATCCTGAAATTGTTAGATGTGGGTCTGTGATTTATCCAATTTCGGATAGCAAGTGGGTAAGTCAGTCAAGTCGTTCCAAAGAAATCTGGTGTTACGTGTGGTTAAGAATGACAATAATGAGTAGTTCCCACTCGATCCAACGAGTCGGTGGCGAGTTTGTATTGATTATCGAAAGCTCCAATTCTGCAACTCGGGGCAAAAAAAAAAAAAAAAAAGGGGGGGGGGATCAGTTTCTTTGCCAATTCATTGATCAAATGCTGGAGAAGATTAGAAGGGTATTTCATATTGTTTTCTTGATGGTATTCAGGATATAATCAGATTGTCATTGCCCCTGAAGATCAAGAGGAAAACTACATTACCATGCCCATTGGCTACATTTGCGTATCGACGCATTCGTCTCGGTCTTTGCAATGCCCCTGCCACTTTCCAAAGGTGTATGGTAAGTATTTTCTCGATTATGTTGAGAACATCATTGACGGTATTTATGGATGACTTTAGTGTTTTTGGTGATTCTTTGATAAATGCCTTGACAACCTTACCCTTATACTTCAAAGATGTATAGAAACTAACCTTGTTCTGAATTGGGAGAAATGTCATTTTATGGTAGATCAGGGTATAGGTTTGGGACATGTTATTTCTGCTAAGGGTATAGAGGTTGATAAATCCAAGATAGATCTTATATGTTCCTTACCACCTCCCACAAGTGTGCGGGATATTCGGTCGTTTCTTGGTCATGCAGGTTTTTATCGTAGATTCATCAAAGATTTCTCGAAGATAGCATTGCCCCTATGCAGATTATTACAGAATGATATTGCCTTTGAATTTGATGAGAAATGCAAAGAGGCATTTGAGAAACTGAAGGAACTCTTGACTTCAGCTCCAATAATCCAATCTCCAAATTGGAATCATCCATTCGAGATCATGTGTGATGCGAGTGATTACGCTGTGGGTGCCGTTTTGGGTCAAGGAATTGGCAGAATTCCACATGCCATTTATTACGCATCTCGGACTTTAAATGATGCTCAACTTAATTATTCTAACACTGAGAAAGAGCTGCTAGCGGTTATTTTTGCTTTAGAAAAGTTTCGATCTTATTTGATTGGTACTAAAGTAACCGTTTATGCTGATCATGCAGCTTTGAGGTACTTGCTCACAAAGAAAGATGCTAAACCAAGGCTTATCAGGTGGATACTCCTTTTACAGGAGTTTGACTTGGAGATCAAAGATAAGAAGGGAAGTGAAAACTTAGTTGCAGACCATCTCAGTCGCATTGTCCATGACGAGGATGTACTGCAATTACAAGAAAGTTTTCCGGATGAACAATTGCTGTCTCTATGTAGCAGCCCATTGGTATGCGGATTGTTAATACCTAGTTCCCAAGAAGCTACCACATGAACTTGACTCGAGCTCAAAGAGACAAAGATTTAAAAACATTGCCAATATTACATATGGATGATTCATACTTATGGAAGCATTGTTCTGACAAAGTGATAAGAAGGTGTGTTTCTGAATCTGAATTTAATTCAATTTTGACCTTCTGTCATTCTTATGCATGTGGCGGTCACTTCGGACCAAAAAGAACAGCCCTGAAAGTTCTTGATGTGGATTCTACTGGCCATCATTATTCAAAGATGCATATCTATTTTGCAAAGCTTGTGACCGTTGTCAAAGGACAGGTAATTTAAGTGCGAAAAATCAAATGCCACAAACCCCTATACTTGTTGTTGAGATTTTTGATGTGTGGGGTATTGATTTCATGGTTCCTTTTCCTTCATCTTTTGGTAATGTTTACATTATACTTGCTGTGGATTATGTTTCTACATGGGTGGACGCAAAAGCTACGAGAACTAATGATTCTAAAGTTGTTGTAGATTTTGTGAAATCTAACATTTGTGCGAGATTTGGAACACCAAGAGCCATAATAAGCGATAGAGGGACACACTTCTGCAACAGATCATTTGAAGCTTGCGATCAAAAAATACAACCTCACTCACAGGGTGTTCTACGCCTATCATCACAAACAAAGTGGTCAAGTTGAAGTTTCAAACGAGAAGTCAAGTCCATTCTCGAGAAGACAGTGAATCGACCGAAAAGATTGGAGCGACGATTGAATGATGACACTTTCGGGGGCATACCAGACTGCTTACAAGACACCTATTGGTATGTCTCCGTATAGGTTAGTCTATGGTAAGCCATGCCACCTTCCAGTGGAGCTAGAACATAAAGCATGGTGGGCAGTAAAGCTTTGTAACATGGAGATGGATGCTGCTGGAGAACAAAGGAAGCTTCAACTGCAAGAATTGGAAGAACTTAGAAATGATGCCTATGAGAATTCCAGAATTTACAAGGAGAAAACTAAGGCATTTCATGATAAAATGATCTCCAGGAAGAATTTTGAAGTGGGACAGAACGTTCTTTTATTTCATTCTCGCCTCAAGTTATTTCCAGGTAAGTTACGATCTCGATGGGTTGGACCTTTTGTTATTACTAATGTTTTTCCCCATGGTGCAGTGAAAATCAAGAGCTTAAAAACGGATAAAGTATTCAAGGTGAATGGGCACAGGCTGAAGCCTTACTATGAGAATTCAGTGATGCAGGATATCGATGAGGTACCTCTCTACGAGCCAACTTATCTTGATGGGTGAGGACAGATAACGTCAGGCTGAGGACGTTAAACCAAGCGCTATTGGGAGGCAACCCAATGTTTTTGAAATATAAATAAAAAGAGACAAAGAAAAGAAGGTAGTATTGATCAATTTTTGTGGTTCGAGGAGATTCCTCTCATGGGCTATTATAATTGATCAGGTTTTATCTCTCTTTGCCATCTGTCTCATTTGCTTTGTTGTTTGTTTTTGACTTTCATTTGCTCTTGTGTTTTTATTTCTTTTATGTGTCTCTATTTTCTTTTCTTTTCTTTTCTTTTCTTGTGTTTAATTTGATTATTCCGTGCTTCGAGTTCAGTTGTGAAACAGCTTGAGGAAACATTCAAACGGGAGTTGAAGCCATTGTTCGAAGGTTTGAAACGTGCATATCTGGGAGAAGAACAAACTCAATCGCATTATCGGTAATATCTCTCCTTTTCTTCTCTTCAATGGATGCTGATATCTTTCTATCGAACCTTCGTAAATATTTCCCTTCACTTCCTCAAAATGCTGTGTTTAAAATTTATAAAGTACGGATGACTAGACTTTGGGCATTGATGCTCCTAAATGTGCCTGCTGATATCCGATGGCTTATCGAAGCCAAGGTGAGATTGTCCGGTGAGCCGGACATTAATCTCGCAAAATACATGCCTGGTCTAGGAAAGAGCTACTACGCCAAGAGGCGAAGAGCGAAAAGGTTACAAGTATGTTATAAATGTGCTAGATGGAATTGTAACCAGACTTGTCGTTCATTAGGTTTTGCGTCCAGGAATAGAGAAGATAAACTTTCATTTAATAAGAATGGGTTGAGTAATGAGTCGCTGGATAATGTTTTGTTAACTCTCGAGTCACATTCTTATGGACTTGTTCAGCGTGAATTGCTTAATCTAGGGACACAATTTCGTGATGAATTGCAGTGTTATAGTCTAGGGAATCTGACTAAAAACGACCCTGTTTGCCAGTTTATAAGAAAACGGGATGGGAAGCAAATCCCCGACTCATAGAAGGCGTTTCAGCCGTTACTGGACGTAAAACCAGAGGAAGATGTGAGCCACAATCACAACTACTTGTATATTTGAATGTGTGTTGTTGTTGTCGAATTTTATTTCTTTCTTGTTTCGTTTGATCTGATTCTCAATGTTGTTTTTTGTGTTGTTGTTGTTTGTTGATTTTGTTTGTTTTAATTTCAAGTTTCTTTTTGACAAACCAGATGACTACTCCATGATATAAGCACACGTGGAAGACAAGTGTGGAGGTTTTGTCAACCTCCACCGAAAGTATATCTCTATTTTGAATGCTTCACATGGGAGACAAGTGTGGGGGTTTTGTCAACCCCTGCCGAAAGTGTATCTCCATTTTCCATGCTTCACGTGGGAGACAAGTGTGTAGGTTTTGTCAAACCTCGCCGAAAGCATATCTCATTTTTTCAAATCTTGGGGCGATAAATCTGCATCGAGCAACCCCCACCGAAAGTATGGCCCCATGTGTCAAAATTTGAGAGTTTTATGGGTGTATATATACATTCTGCATATTTTCATATGTCATTCCATAACCTGTCTGGCAATTGAAAAGCATAATATCTAACGTGTCTTACACAAGATTAGAGCACTTGTAGAAATGGAGAAAACACCAATTCGGCGATTCCGCAATATATGCGTATTTTGCGGATCGCAATTTGGTAAAGATGGAGAGTTTACCACAGCAGCTCTTGATCTTGGTAGGACATTAGATGCGAGGGGTATTCATTTGATTTATGGAGGGGGTAGTCTTGGGTTAATGGGGTGTGTGTCAACAGCTGCATCCCTAGGAGGGAGCAAAGTTCTCGGCATTATCCCTAAACCATTAGCTGTACGAGATATCGTAGCAACACAATCGGGGAAGAGTTACAAGTCTCTAGCATGCATGAGCGTATTGCACATATGGTCATTAAATCTGATGCATTTATAGCTTTGCCCGGTGGTTATGGTACATTAGAGGAGATATTTAAAATCACCTCTTGGGCACAGCTAAACATCCATCGGAAACCCATTGGTTTGTTAAATGTTAATAATTTTTTTGATGGTTTGTGGTCCTTTCTTGATCAAGCTGTAGAAAAAAATTTCATCTCACCGTCAGCAAGGCAAATGCTGGTTACAGCTTCAACTGCAGGAGAGTTAATTGACAAACTACAAGAATTCATCTATTCACCTGATCCAACAATGGCTCGGATAAATTGGTTGGGAGAAGGCAACAAAAGGCGTCAACTGGATTTAACCCTCCATCTGTAATCTCTATTTGCTGGTTTGCTTCGTTTTTGTTTGCTTTCTTTTTAGTGTTTTTATTTGAGATTTTTCATGTCGTTTCTTTTGAGCTTTTTCAGGTTATTTCTTTCGTCCCAGGTAATATTTTCTAATCTCGGTTTTTAGAGTGGTGGCTTAAAAAGTTCAATTTCTCTTGAAACGCATTCTGAATCTCTTTAATCCATAATGGCTGAATAAGGAGGCTAACTTCTAAACTTTTTAGACCCATTCTAACTAACTTGTTTTTGTTTGTGACTTGTTGAACTTTGTTATTTTATGAGTGAGTTTAGTTTTGCGTAATTTAGAGTTGTTATGTGTTTTTATCTTTATCAGTTTTGATTCAAAAAAAAAACAATTGTGGAAAAACCTGAGAATGGCAGAATATGGGGTTTCTTTACCCTTGAAACGCATTCTCTCGAAATAAATCTGTAGTTTGTTTATTTCATGTTGTTTGAAGTGTTTCTTTAATAATAAAGGTATATAGGCTGGAAACCTTAAGTCTGCGGGCTACTGGTCCTAAGGATTGTTGAAATATACAATCTTGACTCAGGTGTAACACCGCCACGTACCTCTTTTCTTGCATTTTGTGGGTCGATGATAAGATAATGATTGAATTAAGAATAACTCTTGGAAAATGATAAATGATGCATGGATTTTGTGCTTGAAATGTTAATTAGTTTTTGCTTTACCTTTGATTCCTTGCACAAAATTGAGCACCGAGCCATTATCACTGAGTTATTTGTTTACTTAGAGAAAGTTTATGTAATTTAAGTGTTTCTCCAGATTTCAATGAATTCTAGAAATTGTTTGATGGTCACTCGAGGCGAAATCCTAGACTGTGCAACATTGGGGAAATGATTTAGGCCATCTTTGGACCGTTTGAGCCTTAATAGCCAACCTTGACAGAAATTGATCCCTAGTACCCCTTTGAGCCGCTGTAAGCCTTTTTCTTTGTTAACTCACTAAAAGATTTCCTAACCTAAAATGAATTTGCTCCAAACAGTTTATCCCTTACCTATGAGCATGTAGATCATTTACAATTAAATTCTGAGCTATGTTCTGGTTTTGGGAAGTTAGAGGAGGTTGGGATGTGTCATGAGCAATGCTAGTGAGTTCTATTATGTAAGAAAAAAAAAAGAAAAAAAAGAAAAAAAAAGAGACAATCTGTACTTATCGTCCACGTACTTACACATTGAGGACAATGTGTCGTTTAAGTGTAGGGGAGGGGAAGTGTAATAAAATAAAAAAAAAGAAAGAAAAAGAAAGAAAAAAAAAGAAAAAAAAGAAGAAGAATAAGAGATCTATACCCTTAAGTGTTCTTAAAAAGAATGAAACAACAAAGTGTGGGGGTGTAGTTTTCTTTTCTTTTGTGCAAAAAGA
The DNA here is from genome assembly GCA_013180625.2 of Boswellia sacra. Lineage (NCBI taxonomy): Eukaryota > Viridiplantae > Streptophyta > Magnoliopsida > Sapindales > Burseraceae > Boswellia > Boswellia sacra. The sequence goes on along the minus strand of SNVD02000921.1, from coordinate 7,014 downwards.
AAAAGATTGAGTGTTCTAAATAAGTTTGGGAGAGTAACCTGGTGAATTGAAATGAAGTTGTGTTATAGGGTTGAGCTCTACATAGTCTTGAATGATTTATGTGTTTGTGGGTGATTTGAGCCAAATTATTATCCTTTATCATACCTTCACCCAAGCCAAACGTTACAAGCTTACTAAAGTCCTACTTGATCCTTGGTGTTGTGCATGTCTACATTAGTGGAGAGTGACTTGAAAAGCAGGCCTATGGAGTTCATTTATACACACATCTTCAATATTAAATATGATTCATTTTATGCATAAACTCATCCGGGTTACAAGTGATTAGGTGAGAATGGCTCTACACACACACACTTGAGGAATTGAAGTGAAGCGAAACTAATTTTGAGATAAAATTCTTGATCAAGTGCATTATTTTGAAGTATTCCTTGGGTTATAATTAAGTACAATCTTTGAGGCCTATTTGCAAGTTGAAGCATTGGTGTGTTTTAATTTTCTCTGATTCTGTTTCGGTTTAGTTTTGTTTCGTATCATTTTAGTTGCTCGAGGACTAGCAAAGTCTAAGTGTGGGGGAATTTGATAGGTGTCTATTTATGTATTACTTTTATATCAATTCGTTCATGTTTCTTTGCTATATTCCTTGGTATTTTTATGTTTTTGTGTGGTTTTGATGTTTGTAGGAGTTTTGGAGCAACTTGCACAAAAATGGAGTAAACCCTTCATTTTCACCTCTGCTAGTCAACCATCTTCTCGGATTTAATTGTATTGATATACAATGAACCCGAGACATATTATATACCGTTGGAAAGCTCTCGAAGTCTATTTTCTGGAGAAATTTACGGTTTATAAATCCATCCAGTGTACCAAAAGTTGTAATCAAAACAGTGTGAGATATATAGAAATATAATTCCACAAGTCACTGTAACATGTATAATACGGGGCACTGTAGCAAGTCACTGTAGCAGAGTATTTAAACACATTTTAGGGTTTTATTTTCAAAACTTGAAGAGGGGAAAACGTGGGAGGAGGCTGCATTTCTGGATTTCTCTCATCCCTTGGAGTTCTTGAAGGAGAAAGAAGATTTTGAAAGAGGAGAAACTACAATTCCAATAAGATTTATCTACAAAGAAGATTTTCAAAGAATTTGCTAAGTTCTTTCTTTCCTTTTCAATTCTGGAATTTCTCTGTATTGTATTTGTTATTCTGATTGAATATGTGTAACTAAATATGAATTGGTTGAGGGTGATTTCAAAGCCCTTGATATGGATTTTGTGAGTTGATTGTGTAAGAAAATTGTTATCCAATTCTCTAATTGAAGTTGCTTGTATTTTCCCACATCTAATGCTTATGATTGCTTACTGATTGTATTTGGAATGGCCAACTGAATATAATCTGTTATTGTCTATTGCTAGGTTAGAAATCTTGATCCGTAATTGTCATGAATTTCCAATCATTAGTAGCAAAATTGTGATCAGAGATTGCAATTGGAAAATACAACCTAGGTTAAATAATCCGAACTTGTGTGATTATTATTTAGATCAACCTATTTTTCTCATCGTAATGCTTCCATTGAATTAAACTTAGAGAGCTTGTTCTAGGTTGTTTAATGGATAGAGATTAAATAAAGAGCTTGTTTATTTAACAACAAAGTAAGGAAAGATTGGGATAACAGAGCTTGTTGTTATCTACGGTTGATAACTTCTATGTTGTAATTGGATTACAATTCTATGTTAATTCACAAATTCATATCTTGTGGCAGAGAAAGAACCCTTAACCAAGTGCCTCTCATTGAATTTTTCAATTCATTTAATATTGTGTTGTGTTATTCTTTATTTGCCTTCGTATTCAGTTTAATTAATCATTCAACAAAACCCCCCATATTTAGTTTATTGTTGCTGGAAATAACAAATTCAATTAGAATCAATCCTCGTGGGAACGATATCTTACTCATCACTTTATTACTTGTGCGACTAGTATACTTGCTAGTTTCGAACGCATCAATATGCATTAAAATGATCAGCAAACTGAATGGTAATACAGTTTGCAAAAGGTCCAAAGATGTAAAAAGCTAAATAGACTATGGCAGGCATAATAGATGTCCTAAATTAAAATAAGCTCTTCAAACTGGTATTACAAGGTGTACGAAGCTCCGCCCAGAAAGTTACCGATCCCCATTCTCTTGCATGACACGCGCCAGGAATTTTGCAATACAGCTGAAACATTTCCCCCATGCTTACTTTCTCATTTCCCTTCAACTTTCTCTTGTTGGTGCATAACTCCTTGAGAAATTTTGTACAACAAGGTACTTGCTCGATAGCATCCAGAAGTGGTATATTTACCTCGATTTTGTGAGAATTTTCCAGGATTTCTTGTTCTTGTTCCTCCTTCGATTTTGCAAATCTACTAGGAAAAAGTGGAGGAGAAACATATGAAGGAATGGGAGTTATAGGATTTACCTGAGAAGTCAGTGTTTTGTTCATGGTGGAAGTGGTGTCATCTTCTTCATCAATTTGTGATTTCTTAGGTAGGACATCTAATTGCTCTTCATTTTGCAAAGTTACCGCACAAGAATTCTCTCTTGCATTGATCACCGTTTGAAAAGATAATTCTTCTGAGCCTTGGCCCTCGAATTTGCTCATGCTAGTGGCCAATTGTCCCATTTGATTTGCCAGGTTTTGGATACTTGCCCCAGTTTCCTGCTGGAATTGCATTGTGTTAGTGGCAGTGCATTAACAATATCCTGGAGTGACATACCTGAGTTTTCTGGAGCTGGTTGTGGTGCTGGTTATGGCATTGGTGGTGGTTGCATTTGAAATGGTTGCTGCACTCTAGGTTGATTAAAACCTTGTGGCCGATTTGGTATGGCATTTGGGGTGATTGGTTGATGATTCCAGTAACTGAAATTATGTTGATCTTCCCATCCAGCATTGTAAGTGCTAGAAAAAGGATCATACCATTGCCCCGTTTGTCCTGGAAATCCACCCATGGCATTGGCTTGTTCCATATATTCTTCTTGTAAAGTTGGATACATGTCGATTGGATGCTCCATCGTAGAATATATCCCACAGTCATAAGATTTTTGCATATCTCCTACAGCCATGTTTTCCACAAGAGAGGTTAGCTCAGAAAGTTGTTGTTCAATGTTCAGAGTGCTTACCTCAATTACTCTCCATGGTACTTGTGGCTCAAATCCGCTACTGAATTGATAGAAGTTTACTGCCATGTTGTCTAAACACAAACAATCAGAAAAGAAAAACAAAGAAAATATGAATCAACAATGAAAACAAAATAACAAATCGATTAGAAAATCAATCCCCGGCAACGGCGCCAAAAACTTGATGAGTTCGAAACTAGCAAGTATACTAGTCGCACAAGTAATAAAGTGAGAGTAAGCATATCGTTCCCACGAGGATGATTCTGATAGGTGTCCTATTTATGTATACTTTTATATCAATCGGTCCATGGTTTCTTTGCCTATATCCTTGTATTTTTATGTTTTGTTCGGTTTGATGTTTCGTAGGAGTTTTGGAGAAACTTGCCACAAAAATGAGTAAAACCCTTCATTTTCACCTTTGCTAGTCAGTGATCTTCTCGGATTTCATTGTATTGATATACAATGAACCCGATGACATGTTATATACCGTTGGAAAGCTCTCGAAGTCTATTTTCTGGAGAAATTTACGGTTTATAAATCATTCAGTGTACCAAAAGTTGTAATCAAAACAGTGTGAGAGGTATAGAAATGTAATTCCACAAATCACTGTAGCATGTATAATACGGGACACTGTAGCAGGTTACTGTAGCAGAGTATTTAAACACATTTTAGGGTTTATTCATACTTGAAGAGGGGAAAAACGTGGGAGGAGGCTGGCATTTTGGATGATAAGTGTCAATTTATATATCATTTTCATATCAATTCGTCCATGTTTCTTTGCTATATTCCTTGGTATTTTTATGTTTTTGTGTGGTTTTGATGTTTGAAGGAGTTTTGGAGCAAATTGCACAAAAATGGAGTAAAACCCTTCATTTTCACCTCTGCTAGTCAACCATATTCTCAGATTTAATTTGTATTGATATACAATGAACCCGATGACGTATTATATAACGTTTGAAAGCTCTCGAATAGGCTACTTTTTGGAGAAATTTACGGTTATGAACCATTCAGTGTACCAAAGTTGTAATCAAACAGTTGTAAGAAGTGTAGAAGTAAATTCCACACATCACTGTAGCATGTATAATACGGAAACACTGTAGCACGTTATGGTTGCAGAGTATATTTAAACACATTTTAGGCGTTTATATCATAACTGAAGAGGGAGAGAACGTGGAGGAGGCGCATCTTTGGGATTTCCTCTCACCTCTTGGAGTTCTTGAATGGAATTGAAGGCTTGGAAAGAGGAAAACTACAAATCCTAAGAGATTTCACAACTGTGTAAGTTTTCCTTTCCCTTTCATTTTTGAATGTCCAATTGTATGACTTGTATTCTAATATAAACATGTGTAACTGAATCTGAATTGGTTGAGGGTGATTTCAAAAGCCCTTGATATGGTTTTTGTGAGTTGATTGTGCAAGAAGTTGTTATCCAATTCTCTAATTGAAGTTGCTTGTATTTTCCCATATCTAATGCTTATGATTGCTTGCTTATTGTATTTGGAATGGCCAACTGAATATAATCTGGTTGTTGTCTATTGCTAGAGTAGAAATCTTGATCCGTAATTGTCTTGAATTTCTAACCCTTAGTAGCAAAATTGTGATCAGAGATTGCAATTGGAGAATACACCTAAGTTAAATAATCCGAGCTTGTGTGTTTATTGCTTAGATCAACCTATCTTTCTTATCGTAATGCATCCATTGAATTAAATTTAGAGAGCTTATCCTAGGTTGTTTAATGGATAGAGATTAAGTAAAGAGCCTATTTTAACAACAAAGTAAGGAAAGATTGGGGAATAACAGAGCTGTTTTATCTTACGGGTGATAACTTCAATGCTGTAATTGGGATGACATTCACGATTAATCGCAAATCCCACTTGTGGTAGAGAAGGATCCCTTAACCAGGCTTCTCTCATTGATTTTTCATTCAAATTAACTTTCTGTTTTGTTATTCTTTACTCGCATTAATATTTCATCTAGTTAATCAATCAACAAAACCCCCCTCATTTAGTTTATTGTTGCTTTCGAATACCAAATTCAATTAGAATCAATCCTCGTGGGAACGATATCTTACTCATCACTTTATTACTTGTCGCGACCAGATACTTGCTAGTCGAACGCATCCAAGTTTTTGGGCATTGCCGGATTGATTTTCTAACGATTTGTATTTTGTTTTCATGTTGATTTATATGTCTTTGTTTTTCTCTCTGATTGTGGTGTTTAGACAACATGGCAGTAACTTTCTATACAATTCAGTAGCGGATTGAGCAACAATACCATGGAAGAGTCAATGAGGCTAAGCACTCCGAACATTGTAACAACAACTTTCTGAGCTAACCTCTCTTGTGGAAAACATGGCTGTAGGAGATATGCAAAAATCTTATGAATGTGGGATATATTCTACGATGGAGCATCCAATCGACATGTATCCAACTTTACAAGAAGAATATAGGGAACAAGCCAATGCCATGGGTGGATTTCCAGGACAAACAAGGCAATGGTATGATCCTTTCTCTAGCACTTACAATGCTGGATGGGAAGATCAACATAATTTCAGTTACTGGAATCATCAAACCAATCACTCCAAATGTGATACAAACGGCCACAAAGTTTCAAATCAACCTCTAGTGCAGCAACCATTTCAAATGCAACCACCACCAATGCCACAACCAGCACCACAACCAACTCCAGAAAACTCAGGTATGTTACTCCAGGATATTGTTAATGCACTTGCCACTAACACAATGCAATTTCAGCAGGAAACTGGGGCAAGTATCCAAAATCTCGCAAATCAAATGGGACAATTGGCTACTAGCATGAGCAAATTCGAGGGCCAATGCTCAGAAAAATTATCTGTTCAAACGGTGATCAATCCAAGAGAGAATTCTTTGGCGATAACTGCAAAATGAAGAGCAATAGATGTCCGGCCAAAGAACCACCAAAAGATGAAGAGATGACACCACTTCCACCATGAACAAAACACTGACCTCTCAGGTAAATCCTATAACTCCCATTCCTTCATATGTTTCTCCTCCACTTTTTCCTCGTAGATTTGCAAAATCGAAGAAGGAGGAACACGAACAAGAAATCCTGGAAACTTCTCACAAAATCGAGGTAAATATACCACTTCTAGATGCTATCGAGCAAGTACCTCATTATACAAAATGTCTCAAGGAGTTATGCATCAGCAAAAGAAAGTTAAAAAGAAATGAGAAAGTAAGTGGGGGGGAAGATGTTTCAGCTGTATGCCAAAGAAAAAAATCATTCCGAATGCAAAGATCCAGGTACCGTCACATTCCAGGCACCATTGTAAAAACAAGTTGAAAGGCTATGTTAGATTAGAAGCTTATATAATGTCATGCCATATTTTATTTATGCTTCCTTAAATCTTGGACCTTTTGCGAAAACTGGTATTACCATTCAACTTACTGATCATTTTAATGCATATCCCAAAAGAGTTGTGGAAAATGTGCTTGTGCAGGTGAATCAATTGGTTTCCCAGCAAACTTCTATGTCCTTGAAATAGAGGATGAGACATCTCCTAATCCAACTCCGATTCTTTTAAGGAGACCATTCTCGAAAGCTGTTAGAACCAAGATTGATGTTCATGATGACACTCTCATCATAGAGTTTGATGGCAGGGTGATATGTTTCAATATTTTTGAGGCAATGAGGTACTCTAATGACTTACATTCTGTTTTTGCAGTTGACGTTGTTGATTCTCTGCCACAACAATGTTTTGAGTTAACTCGCAAGAATGGATTGGATATAGCTATTAATGAGCACATAGGGACAGAAAATTCTAAGGAGTCAGAAATTTTGATAAAAGTGTCCAAAGAAATGGAGAAAGTTGTGGCAAGCTTAGA